>CAEGAF010139800.1:0-14162 GCA_903067075.1 Micropoecilia bifurca
ACCAAACCCAGACCAGGACTTTAAGAGGACCAGAGTTCACTTCTACCAAACCCAGACCAGGACTTTAAGAGGACCAGAGTTCACTTCAACCAAACACAGACCAGGACTTTAAGAGGACCAGAGTTCACTTCTACCAAACCCAGACCAGGACTTTAAGAAGACCAGAGTTCACTTCAACCAAACCCAGACCAGGACTTTAAGAGGACCACAGTTCACTTCTACCAAACCCAGACCAGGACTTTAAGAGGACCAGAGTTCACTTCTACCAAACCCAGACCAGGACTTCAAGAGGACCAGAGTTCACTTCTACCAAACTGAGACCAGGACTTCAAGAGGACCAGAGTTCACTTCAACCAAACCCAGACCAGGACCTCAAGAGGACCAGAGTTCACTTTTCTGGTCCACATCAGAGTGTGATTCTGCAGCTACATCTCCCCCAACCAATCATATTCTCCAGAATAAAGAACTAATGTGGACTAAGCAGAGCTGGTGTGAATGCACACCAGAATGATCTGGTGTGCATTCCAGATCATTCTGGTTATCCAGAATGATCTGGAATAACCAGATCATTCTGGTTATTCCAGTGATATAACGATTTGTGATACGTTATATCACAAATCGACCAAAGCTCCTGTTTTTGTCACATTAAGAATGAAGTTGATTTGATCAGAATCTGGCTGCTACTTTCCCTCAAATGCTCCAAGAAGCAGTTCTCCACTTTTCTACTTGGCTTCTCCCTTCTGGCTTTAGTGTAACTTATTAAATAATGACACAGATTTAGATGTATATATTAAAACGTTGATACATTTATAATGCCCTCTGTCTTTGTGTTTTAAGTCTAACTCAAAGTGTCGTCTGGTCAGATGACCGTTACTACCTGGCAGTGGTTAGCCAGGTAGTAACGGTCATCGAGTTTCTACAGATAAATTTAAGGAACTTTTGATATCACAGTTATTCACATTCCCACTTTTATCTCAGCCTGCTAATCTGAGAAAAAAAGAAATGAGAAAACTGGGATATATTCAGATAAATCGACTTATAAGATCAATCAAAAAACAAACTGTAAAAAAAAAAAAGTTTTATAATTCAGTTCTTTCACACAGTCAGATGAAATAAAAGATCTAGGTTTGTTGTGTCCGTCTCTGAAAATGTTTTGCTTCCTTTTGTTACAAATAATTTATTGTAAAGTCAGCTAACGGGTCTCTGACAAGCCAGAGGCTCTGGAGCAAAACGAACTCTGTCACCTTTCAGCTTCTTGAAGTGTTTCTAGGACAGAAGAGGATGAATCTGTCTCCAGGATTTTCATAAGGACCAAGTTATGCTGAAAAATAGGGTCGTTCTCACATATACTTCAGTAAAATATTTATATTTGTCAAGTTATATTACTGTGTCCAGCTGATGTAGATGCACAAGCTTTACAAAACAAAATAGCTCCAACTCAGTCTAATTAGATGGAGTCTCATTGGATGCAACAGATTCTCAATTGAATGTAGGTCTTTGACTAGACCAATCTGACAGATGAAATTAGCAATACAGTATTTTAGAAAAATATCTAAATGCTGTTTTCCAGATTAGAAGCTGCATCTAAAAGTTTTACAAGTACAGCATATGAGATGCATAAGTATTAACACAAACAAATACAACCATACATCTGTTAATATAACTAAGGTTTTGTATTCGTCTTAAATTAATTGTATAGTAGTTAATTATTATGTCTTTTTGTCTTTTTAAAGAAGCACAAACTCAGGCAGTGATGCCTAATGAATGTTGAGACCCAAAAAAAATCCGGGCTATTTAAGCCATTTCTTTTACAAAATGTTATTCTGATCACACATCAAAACTACATTTTTAGGAAATAGTGAAACTACTTCTGAAGTGTAGAGAGAACCAGCCCGGATTCTCGCCCACTGGAGGAAAAGGAGTGGGTTTGAAAACTAAATCCTGTTAGTGGGATCCACCCAGAGGCTACTGGTTTGACTAGGAGACTTCTGCTGCATCTGCCAGTATATTTGCACATCAGATGCATGTAGGGACAATGTTAGGGTTTCTGTGCAGCACTTTAAAAAGATTTCATGTTCAAATGTCATTTTAAGATGTATATTTTGCTTTGAGATGATATTTTTACAGTTTTAAGTAAGCAAAGAATAAAGACAGAAAAATCAAATGCAATCAAGTGCAAATTTCAGAAGAATTGTTGCATCTACAGCCTGTACTTTAAACTACAGTCAGACAATTAATCAAGTTTAGAGATTTAGCAGACAAAAGAAACTTTTGGGTCAGTCATTTCTGGAGTAATGAAGGATGTTGTTCTGTTTCATTCACAGATCGTTTTGTTTTCACCCTGAGCCAAATGGAAGCGCGACAGATGAATGTGTTTGATTCCACAGGTATATTTGTGTGTGATGACCTCAGAAATCTTTTAGAAACAGGCAAGGACTTTAAGGCAGCTAATCTAGGATTATCAGTCTGCTTTTGGAACAAGACGTTTTGGGCAATTGTCCTTTGGGTGAAGGCATCTACCAACTCGTTTCAATACAAAAGTCACATCATGGAAGACATGGGGATGAGTTTTGATGTCTTGCAACATGAACATTTTGTGCCCTTTACTGAAAATGTTCTTACTACTGTGAACAATGAGTCCCATGACCCAATGCATGAGTATTAACAGGAAAACACAGAAGGACAGTCATTTCAGGATGCTACATTTTAAACCATTGTTGGCTCAGGCTACGTCTCTAAACTCACCACTTTCTGTGTATTCTCACTTGATCAGCTGCCTAGTTAGCAGTTACCCTTACAGGTCAAACCCAAATGTGGCCATTTTAAGGATTAACAAATTCCTGCACAATTACACTGACGCTTCAGACTTGGATTCTTACTTTTAGAATTAGAGTAGAGAAAGAGAAGCAGTTCTTTCATCTCATCCTGACAAAACAACAAGGAAAGTTAAACAGCAGAAAAGAAGAATAAGAAGTATGGGAACAAACTGAGCTGAAGTCGTCTGCAAAATCTAAAGCTGCCCCAGTGGCAACGATGGCATTAGAGGCTTTAACAGAGGCTGATACAGCAGAAAGATCCAGGAGTATGGAAGAACATCCAGGTTTCAGGAATACACACACACACACACACACACACACACACACACACACACACACACACACACACACACACACACACACANCACACACACAAACACACACACACACACACACACACACACACACACACACACACACACACACACACACACACACGTGCTGTGATGACACAACAACTCACGACTAATGTGTTGCTTTGTTTGGCATCAACCTCTTTTTTGACTATTTTAAATCAAATGTAAACTAATTTAAAAATAAAAACTGTTTTTACCTATAGAGCCTATTTCGATTAACAAACCAGAACATGATGCTGCAGTCAAAGTTTTCAGGAGTTCACTGTGGCTGATAGGGAGTAAAGAAGAGATGTAACCTGGGCTAAAGCCTGGAAATGTGTCAAGGTGAGGAAACGTCCTATAGAATCACCAATATGACACTAATGCAGCACCAGCAGGAGGTCACAAAGAAAAAGCAAAAGGCAACAAGTCTGAGATACATGGAGATGAAGTAAAGCTTCTTTTCACCTGCATTTCTTACAGTGAGTCTCCAGCCTGCTAACAATGAGGCTGATGCATGAACAAAACCCTGCAGGAAGCAGAGTTTATGTCAGGCTGGGAAAGGTAAAGGAAACATGGGAGAACCACCAGGAGCTAATAGATTCACTGCAATAAACACAGCAACTGTTTTAAATCCTTCCGCATCATTAAAGTAATCAAATGTGCCACAAGATTCACCTCTGCTGAACTCACTTCTCTGAGGTTTATCACTCTCTCAGTGAAAACAATTGATTTGGAGCATATGCAATCATTTATTCCAAACACATTAATACGTTAAGTCTGCACAGACTACACAACATCAGCAAACACTTCCAGCAGGCTGTGGAAGTTTCTTATTTCCAACAAATATTGTATTTCCATAAGTTAATTACTCAGCAGAGGGCTTAATCTGCCGAATCAGGGCAAAGTGGATTAGAAGATGAGAGCGCTTAATCAAAGTGTTGTCTCTGTCTAATTACACATTTCATTTCCCTCACACAACACACACACACACACACACACATATCTGAATCTAAGAATATAAGATATGTTACAACACACACACAGCTTCCATCTCCTTGGTCGTGTCATCCATGCATTAAAATGAGAATGTTTTCTTTTTCCTGCTTTCACGACAAACAATGAGAGACATGAGCAGCTGGGATGTAAAATGCATTATTCAGCGCATGTCAGCAGTGTGAATTCACACCCAGCCAGGGTCTTCTGTCAATTATGCTTTACATCTCCACAACATTTTTCCACACAGTTTCCTTTGTGAACCTGCTGCTTCTGAAATGACATCAAACAGTGGAGTTTAGATCTTTGCCTTCGCGCTGCGGAGAGCTGAGTCTGCTGCTAAACAGGTCCTGCACTGAGCTTCCTGATATGCTCCCTAAGCAGGGTGGAACAGCGCCACCAGAGTGTGAAACGTGTGTGAGATCAATTTGGCAGGAGGAGTGTTTTCCTCGTGTCTGTCCTACAGTATCAATGTTTTCTTTGTGCTGGTGTCAGTCAGTCGACGCCGGACAACCAACCTGCTGGTGTCACGTCACAAACTGCTCACACGAACCAGATGCTGCTCCATCACCGCCGTGACGTCACCAAATCAGCTGAATGTGAGCAGTGAGGGAAACCTGAGCGATGTGCTGGAGTTAAAGCAGCAGTTCCCAAACCTCTCCAGGCCCCACAGAGCAGAGCCCCTGTGCAAACCCACAGGCAACTAGAAAATAAACTTTCAGAACATTCTTTTATTCACTACTCAATAATTATTAGTCATTTAGCATAAATGCTGCCTCATACCTCCTGATTTTAGATGGTCTGAGTTCGATGGTGGAAAATGTATGATCTTATGACTTTGTTACCAGATAATACAACTTTTCATCACAGTTCTCTCTCTTGATTCTAAGATTTATCTGGGATTCCCTCTGGCCGTTTTCTTGTCAGAGGTTTTTCCATTTCATTCTTGCTTCGGGAGCAAAGCAGCTTAATGAATTTGTCTGGCAGCCAATCAGAAAATGAGATCAGAAATAAAATTTAAATAAAAATATTTTAACTTTTATATTTAAGATTTTAAAAAGTGCAGGATTATAATTTTATTTTTGTATTTTTGCTTCTCATTTTCCAGACAACTTTCTGAGGCCCCACAACGACTTTACTCTGAAAAACAGTAACTTGTTACTTTACCTTCTTAATGAAAACAACAGTATGTATTTGGACCTTGTGGTCCAAATACTTGTTTGGGCAAATTTACAGGATGATGTAACTCTAACTTTTAAAACAACATGACTTTGTCATCCAGTACCAAAGATTATGGAAGCATTTACTCATGACAGTGTGTGTGTGTGTGTGTGTGTGTGTGTGTGTGTGTGTGTGTGTGTGTGTGTGTGTGTGTGTGTGTGTGTGTGTGAACCGAAGGACCACCTCGATGAGGACATCTGCTGAGCTAATAAACAATAATCTTGACAAATTGTCACTGCCTGATCACTCTATCCAGCCTCACAGTCACATCACTGGGGGAAGCCATTACTGAGCAGGCCAAGGACATGACTGACAGCTCAATGGGCCGGTGGAGGGCGGGTCTGGACCGGGACTGGACCGAGGCCCAGCTGCCTCACAGGAGAGCAGTAACTCATGGCCAGAGGGCAAACCAAGCAGATTGGTTGGGGAAACACATCCATGTCCCTCTTTGGTTAGCGCACAAGCTCACTTTATGAACAAAGCCCTGCGTCTTGAATGGTCTTACACTTTAAAAAACGACTCAGCATTTATATAGCACAAAGGTCCTTGAGCTCATAATGTAAATTATGTACAGTTTGCAGAGTGATAGTTGGACGCTACAGTGTAAAACCTTCAGATTATACTAATCAGGTGTCCTGGAGCCTTTTCACACTGAATTTACACCGACTTTCTCTTTACAACCAATACAACAGATTCAAATAGGCTGGGAAAAAAAAATCTCATAATGTAATGACTTCCTCAAGTATTCGCTGCGATGCTCTGAAAGGTTTTCCAAACTATTTTCCAGGTTGTCAGCAGGTTATAGGTTGGGCCTTAAAATGAAAAAACATTAGAAAAATGGGCACTTTTTTGAAAAACAAATAAACAAGTCAGCTGGTTAAAATTTTAAAAGGTTTTAGACCAAAACCTCCCAAAAAGAAATAAAAGTCTCAAAATAAGAGAAAGTATCTACAAAAGATTCCCTTATAAGTAAGAAAGTAAAAGTCAGTAAAATGTATTTAAATAGCAACTATCACAGACATTAAACTCACAAAATGCTTCACAGAAACAGAAACATAAAAATAGGAATATTAAAACTGACATACAATGTAGTAGTAATGCTGGAGGCCATCAGAACCGTCCAGATTATTCCTCAGTGTCCCATGTTTTGTGCTCCACGTCCCAAACAGCCAAGTTTGGGAAACGTCCTTAAACACATGTTTTGTTACTTAATCTCTTTTATTGCAGATGCCGTTTTGGGGTCATTAGGTCCAAACAGCACCAGTGAGAGTCTTCATGGAAATGAGAATCTGGTCAGATCCTCCAACTCAGAACAGGGGATTTGTTTTGGTGATCTGGACCTTTTGGTCCAAACTCAGCAGTGAGCTGACTGTTGGTGCAGCGGAACAACCCTGCCACGTCCACAGACAGAAATCATTTTGCCTTTACGGACATCAGACTGTAAATGTCTGACAGGAAATGACATGAAAGTCAAATTTTGATACATTTTTTTATTTTTAATGCAAATTGTCAAACGTTTGATTAGGAGACGTCAATCTGAGTTTAAATACATTTCTCAATACCTTGTCTTGTCTAGTTCTTTCATCTCCTGCTCATCATTTTTCTTTTATAAAAGCATAAACTTATATTGTCTTCATCAACCTTTATTAACAGTTCAGATTTTTAAAGATTATTCCTTCCTCAGTTCTTTTCTTGTCCCTGAATGTTATCTTTTTCATAAAAACTGTGAATAAAAATACATTTTCAACACATTTGCACCCCAGACCTTTGCATCCACCTGATATTAAGTAACTGATTCTACATTAGAAACATGTTGCTGAAGATAAATCATCTTCACCCAACACCCATCTCTGACAATAGCCAGACCTCCATGAGCCAAAGAAAATTCAAGCCATGCTATTTTTTTTTCTGAGTGGACATCACACATTTTTCCTCGTCAAGTAACAAAATACTCATGTATAAAAATGTAGAGGACAAAACTGGGAAAGAGACAGGAAACATGAGACATGTTCCCACTCAGAAAACAACCCAGGGAGGAGAGAAGGATCCCAGACTCACACTAGGAGTGTTGACAGAGTGGAGAAGAGTAAAGATCATGTGATGAAAAGAGGTAAACTTCAAGAAAAATCAATCCTATAAAAGGGATTTTAATTCTAAGCCAATAACACACTAAGAGAGGATGAAAAGCCAGACATCTTAAAATTGCCCTGTCAATCACTGCAACCAACCAAGCATTATAAATACGAGAAAAACAGGAACTGGACACAACCTTGTCTTTGATTTTCAGAAGAAAAAATGACCCACATAAGAAAGTTCTCAGGCAAAAAAATGAGAAGAATGTAACTAAAACCATTTCAGTTTATATCACATCTAGTCCAAGACGTCTGTGATGTTTATCAGAAGTTCAGACTCCAGATCACCGTATCACTGGAAACGAGTGAACAGAATACAGAAAGCCACAGCCTCTGACAGCAGGAGTAAAGAAGTAAAAAGCTCTTCTAAAGACTCCATTCACACATTTAATGTAACATGTTGACACTTGACCAACTCACCAATAGGTGTGTCTTCATAGATGAGGAGGTAAGTTGAAAAAAAGTAGTTCAGGAAGCGTGGCGGCTGATTGGAGCCTGTGGAGAAGAGACACAAAAAAAGTCATAACATTGAATATAATGACAGTATTTCATCCTCCTGAATTTGTTTCTGCTCATAAAATATGTTTAAAAATCACTGTTTTAAAAAAAATATCTTTAAAAATCACTGTAGTCTATAGGACTTGAACATGGAGAAAATCAAATCGCTTGGTCTGCTAAATCAAGACAACAGTTTCAAAATATATGTATTTTAAAACATCATGGTCTAAAAGCTGTTTGAACTGAGTCTGTTGGGTTTATGCCTAAAATATTTTGAGATATTTCAGCCATTGAAAAACGAACAGAATTCAGATGATAGAAAGTCTGAAAGTTAGAGCATATCTAAAATATTGAAAAGAAAATGTAGCTGGGAGGCTGAAATGTCTCGATGCAAAGCTACCTGACAGGCTATTGGCTGCTGTTCGCAAAGCGTCTGATTGGCTGCAGAGGTAAGGAAGACCGCGGCTCTGATGTTCTGCATTAGCCCCAAACCAGTTTTCACTCTTCTTCTCTTTGTCTCTCTATATGTAGTCATATCATTTTCTCCTGAATATTTTAATGTGTTGTGTTATTATTTTTTCACCATAACATGTTAGTTGACAGCAGCATAAGACATGACTCATTTGTAAACAGTGCAAACCTTTTAGTTAACTTGTTGCTGAAATGATAAAATATGTACTGAGTGGATCTCCAGACAAACCAACTGTGTGGTCATTTTTTTTACCAGTGTTCACTATATAAGTTGTATATTTTGTTACCTTGCATGGGATCATTTCTACAGTTTTTCATTTTGTATTTCATCAGATGACAGTATGGTGAGTCCAGATTGAACCAGTCTGCATATTGTCCACAGACCAGGGATTCATAACTCCACTGTATGTATTGCTACTCATGTTTCATTTGTCTCTGTCTTTATCCTCTTGAAAGCAAAGGTAAATCTTTCATTTCACCACCTGCTTTTCCTCTGCAGCTGCCGGGATGCAAGATGGGTCTGAAACGTACTTTTTAAAATGACTACATTAAACATTTGGCACTTTTTCCGTGACACACTAATGAGCAAATGGGCATAATAATCAACAGAAGCTGGGAACATATTAGGCTGAAGCAGATCTCGTCTCCACAATTAATTCCCTCTTGGCCTGCAGTGACAGCGATGATTACATCCCTGTTGTCATCACTGAGTGCAACGATTCACCTGAGAGTTTCAGACATTTACCTGGTTGCCACTTGGCCGTCATCACTGAGTGCAATGTGCACCGAATTACTGCCGCAGGAGAGGAACAGGGCGCTTCATTCTGGGGTCACTTTTAGTCAGTACAGCTAAAAGTGTTTTCAAAACTACAGCCATGTTATGATAAGAGAAATTTGTGAACAAAAAGCATCATGAAGACAGAAAACCGCAGCAGGCCAGGGAGGAAGTAGAGAATTTTAAATTTAAGTGATAAAACAAAACTCCAAACTTTGAATTTCTCACAAAGCTCCATCCAGTCAATCATCTGAGACTACAAGAGTTTGGCACAAAATGCAAACCTACACATTAAATTCTCAAGGTGAACAAGTCTGAATCAAAAACATCCAGAAAACCAACAATACACTGTAAAAACACAAGGTCTTATCAAGTTCTTTCAGTCTAGATTTTAGTACGAGTATCTTAGTACTTGAGATAAGATAAAATTAATGTACAAGTAACTTTTCACCTAAAACTTGTTTTGTATTACAATATGGGAAAAATACTTGGTTCCACTTTTCCATATTATTAATTTTCCCATATATATGGGAAAACGTGCATCTTTCCCATAATTTATAATATGGAAAAAGCATTTTGTTCCACTGACAGATTATTTTACTTATAATTAGTACTTTATTAATCAGTATTAATAAATTATTTACTCAAAACAAGTTCCTAAAACAAGATACTTTTCCCATATTATATCTGATAATATGTGTTTTGTTCCACTGGCAGATTATTAGCAGATTGGTTCTGGTTATCAACTCATCAATACTAAGGAATTATTGACTTAAAATAAGCTCTGATTACAAGTTACTTAGTTTTGTTTTATTTCAAGTGCACTAAAAACTAGACAAAAATGCTTCATCCGATTTTGTGTTTTTTGCAGTGTATACACACCATTCCTGTGTAAAACAGACACTTCATAAAAAGATCAGCTGCTTCAGGAATTACTGAAAATTTGTGCTGAAAATATTGTTTGATGTATGAAAAAATGTATTTAAAGACTGCAGTATTTTGTTGTTGTTTTAAATGAGTGTTTTGCATCTTTTCTGGTTTTATTCTTCCAGTAACTTTATTCTGAATTTCATCTTTCTGATCTGAAAACCAGGTTTTATTCCAGTCAAGCACTGTCCTCCCTAAATGGTGTTTTTGGGTTAATTGTGTCTCTCTGTGGTGTCAGGAGGCGGCGTGATACACGCAGGTTATTTGAAAAGATCAGTGAACAAATGGTCTTTGATCAACTGAGTTGTCTGGTCGACAGCTGACACTCGGAAGCCGATGAGGGACGACCCAAAACTGTTTGAAGTGAGAATGCTTGAGTGAGCGAGTCTTTGCTTTCAAAGCGGGAGGTTTTCCTGCTGTCGTGTGTCCAAACAAGCGGAATAAGATGCTCATCTCCGGCTTGTCAGTGTGGCATGGAGTGAACTTTATTGGATGCAAGGTGGCGAGAAAGACGGGTTAATGGGCTCGTGTCTGTACCTGTGGCTTAATTACGGTGAGTCAGCACCGGTTGAATAGAGAAATGCAGATGGATTACAGCAACAAAATAATCACAACCGTGATCATCAATCCAATTTGCTGGTTCAGAGAGGCAGCGCTTGAAGCTAGCACAAGGTCAGTGTGCTAATGAGCTTGATGAAAGAAACCGGGGACCAAGGGAGCGACAGGAAAGAGGAAAAGAGGCGTAGAAACACCTTGAAGGGGGGTGTTGTGTGAAATCAAGTCTTTTTTAATTATGATTTTACTTCCTCATAAAAAATATACCAGGAGTTTTTCTTGAATTCTTTCAAACACCAAATGTTCACAAAGGTACAGTGCTGTAAGCAAAATAGTAAATAAGATTCAAACCATCAGACGTGCAAATTTATCCTTTAGATTAGATGAAATATGGCAGCCATGTTGTTGTTTTTAGGTCATTGCTGATGAGAGTGCAGCGAATTCACTGCCTGGAATTAAAACTTCAGGGAAACTTCACTGGTTTTCACCATTCAAATGTGCTGTTCCAATAAACAGGAGCAATATTTTATTTTCTTAGTTTTGTCTTTATGTGAGAACTCAGCAGCCTGGAAAAAAGCCCAGGTGATTTTATTTCCATTTTAAAATATATGCCAGGATGGCGGCACTCGTGTTTATGGAGGCTCTGCTTGTCTCTACAAAAACCTTGGGGAGAAATACTTTAAAGTTTTGTGATCAAACCTCAAGCAATTTGTTTTTCACTAAGCTGTTTATAAGAGAAACATTTATTCATAGCCCTTTAGATTCTTTAAAGCTTTTCTTTTTATTTTACGTAGCTCTTGTGGGTTTTTTTAAATAATTGAAGTCTAAATTCACAGATTTACACAGAAGAAAACTTCAAGAAAGCTTTATGTTCTGCTTTCTGCAACTGAGAATATGAAGACTTTAAAATAAAGCACATGCACTGAGCTCAGAACACCGGTTAAGTTATGCAGCCTGAATACCCTCTCTTTCAATAAATCTCACAAAATGAAACTCTAGTCTTTGCAGCTTTGCACAGTCATTGTTTACAGGCAGAAGGACTCACCTTCACAAAAGGACTGGAGAACAAGGAAGGGAAGGAGGAACCTGGCAGCCATCATCCTGAACCCTAAACCCGAACACAAACCCCACGACATCACCGACACCTGCAGGAACAACAAGCACAAAGAGACCAGTCTCTGTAAAACAGCTGATGCAAAAATAAAAACGGTTAGATTAAGAACATCAGAAACTCTGAATGTGAAATTAATAAAGGGCTGCAGCATGTGTAAGAAATGCACTTTGATAAAACACATTTCTGTAATAATCTATAATTAATTACTCTGATACCAAGTTATCTTTTTCTCTCTCTGAACCATCTTTTTTTCTTACTAAAACTTGTTACACTAATTATATTATACAAGATTATTTCTTTAAAAAAAATCTTCCCCGTTTGAGTAAAACGTATAATAAAAATTACAGACATTTGTGCTGATTTTCCAGGTGTGTTATGATAAAACTTCAGATTAAACTGACAGCAGAGTTAAAGGCGACACATCCAGCAGAAACACGGTTTTGTGCCATTGAGCTCTTAAAGATGAAAAATATGCAGAAATATGTAGGTTATTCAATTCATACACAGGAGCTCATATATATAGAGGTGAGTGAGAACAGAATGTGAGGTAAAGAATGGTCTGTCAGTGTGAGAGCGCTCTGTGAATGTAGGTGTTTCTATTAGCTGTTCACGTGTTTGAGTTTATAAAAGATACATTTGTTTTCATTTGGATTCCTGTTTCCTGTGAATTATTCCGTTGTGTTTGCTGTGAGCATGCAGCCTGCATGGCGATGTGCGATGCTCCATTCCTCATTCCACTCTGTTGTTTTCTCTGTGACACATTTTAAAACTCCTGACCGCTTCATCCTTTCACCTGTTCAGGTTAAAATGTTGATCTCATAACAAACGAGATACTTGAACATGGCGCAGTTCTGCAACATGTCGATTTATTCACGTTACACAACTCAGTGATTCTTGAGAATAGGGACAAAATGGGTTTTCATTTTTCCATCATTTTTTTTTATTTCACAACCCTATGCAAATATGAAAAATAATGTTTTGGAAAGGTAAAGATGCTGAGGTACAGGCTCCCAGATGCATCTTTTTTTTTTTTAAAATTACATTTTTAATTGACCTGACCTAAAACGTTTTCATCACCATCTGACAAAAATAAATAAAAAATAATTTTTAATGACCCTGTTAGTGATATTTTACTCATTTTTACAAACAAATGCTTTTCAAGAAACAAAATAAATATTATTTAAAACATAAAACAACAAAAAGTCCATCTGATGGAGTTGATGCAGAACTGAAGGTGGTGACAAACTAAAAGAAAATAAAAATTGAGTAAAAAGAACTTGGAACATGTGAAATAATGCAATTTATGTAAAATACATTAAAATGAATTAACTTCCCAGTTAAATAAGATTTTATAACAATTTCACTGAAATAGTCAGAAAAACTTTGACAGAGATGACAAAAAGCCAAACTACCTCAATTTACATGATGTTAATCTGAAGGAGGCCATATTGTAGCTCATCAGGTCCATGAAATCTTTACATTTTACCAAAATTGAGCTTTTATTTCACAAAATTTCATCAAAGTTTTGTAAATTATCAGTTACAGTGTTGACACTTCATGGTTGTGACAAACAACTTGGGAATAAAAAGAAGAAAAAAAACTAAACAATAACATAAGCTAACCAGAGCTAACTAGCCCTCTTAGCAATGGAAGAGAAAGGAAGTAGTGATGGGGTCTTCAGAAGTTCTGCTTTCTCAGCTTTCTCTTAGAGTTCCTCCATCACGAAAAGACAGTCAGTTAAGGCCAGCACAGCGGGAAGACAGAAACCTGAACAACCCTGCAACCCAATGTGTCTTTAATGATTAAATTATATAACATCTATTTAATATTGTTGAACAATAACATTGATTCATATTCCCAGGTGATCGTACTTTGTGTTTGCCTCATATCTGTCCATTTTGCATGTAAAAACACACACACACACTTCCTTGACTCGTCACCATTCCATTCTCTAATGCTTGGGGACATTTCAGAGATGATGGCTTCATCATTATGAATGATGATTACAGGCTGAGACAGACAGACCAGCTGGGGGTGAGGAAAACTTGGATGGGCATTTGAATTCACACACTTTGCCCCATAACACTGAAACAAGTTCACACACACACACACACACACACACATACGACTAGGGCTGTATAATAATATTGATATCGCGATACATATCGATATTTTCTTTCCGAGAAAAAAAAATCGATATTCATCTGCAAGTATCGTAACATCCAACTGTCACCTTGTTCCCTCCCTGCTTGCTTCACCAGGTCATCAGGCTTAGAGTGATTCCTTCAGATGTTCAGGTTAAAAAGGTATCAAACTATTCAG
>CAEGAF010139809.1:0-26522 GCA_903067075.1 Micropoecilia bifurca
GATAGATATATAGATATATATATATATATCTATCTATCTATATATATATATATATATATATATCTATATATATATAGATATATATATATATATATAGATAGATATATACACACATATGTATATATATCTATATATATCTATATATATATGGATTTTATGGCCTGCAGGTAAAAACCTACCAACATTTTTTAGAAAGTTTAGAGACAATTGAAAAGGATTTTAATGAAGAAATGGCATGGGTTCAAATCAAACTAATTGTTTTTTAGACAGACACCGACTGCCTCTACGATGGACTGCTGAAATTGTCCCCAAAGGGCTCTGTCTAACCCCCAAACAAAAAGTTGAGAGAAACAAAAAAAGTTTGGTTGAAGGATGTGTACAGGTGACAGAAATCACTGCAGCTTTTTGTAAGGACTGTGGATGCAAAGGCCTTGGTGCAGATGAACAAGGTGCAGGCTGTGGCAAATTGACTTTCCTTATTCGAGGCGCATCTCGACATGAACATCTTGAGCTAATTTGTTTCTCCTAATAAATTCAAATATGAAATTCAAATGTGATGTATTTCAGGTATTTACTTCTGTCCATAGTTTTTACGCCAATGGAAAACGTAATGTGACTGTGTGTGATGACACTTGAAGGTCTGAGGTCCATGAAACTCTTGAACGGATTGTGTAGGGTACAACTATCCCTACTGCTTGTGCAATTCCTTCTACCATGTTCTTTTCCTTTCTCTCAACTTTCCTTGAATGTGCATACATACAGCCAGCTTCTTTAGGATTGTTTGTGGCTTTTTGAGGAGGTCAGTAACTGTCTGCCTAGTAACTATCAGGTCAGAAGTCTTCCCCACAATTGTATCTTCCTACATAGCTTAACATTTCTGTGTTAATAATTTAATATTCTAATTCCAGAGTACATTCATCAGGGGGTAAAGAATGAATATTGAAGTTTTATTGAGGACGTAAAACAGCCTGTTCATTATTTATTGAAGGTAAAAGCAGTAATGGTGGCCATGAATTAGACTTCACCACTTGCACAAGCAGGAGGAATTATTAAATTGCCTACTGGCATAAAATTATGACCCTTAATAATCTTCATTAGACAATGAGGATTTTCTTTCTACCTGTGTGAGTCAAAGAATGATCAGAGCTGTCAGATTATTAGTTCTTTTAAAAAGTGAATAAATAAATAAAAACAATTCTTATTTCTTGTACAACTTTTTTCCCCCCAGAATTCTTTGCAGTCAACCAAAGCGGGCTTCTTTGTGAATCTAATCACAGACTTGAAGCTTTGAAGTGAGAAAGAAGCCTGTCTCGCTCTCGGGGGCCCCCTGCCGGACGAATTTAAATCATGTTTGCTGTACAGATTTTCCTGCAAAAAAAAAGAAAAAAAAGTGAACTCATCACTGGCTAAATCAATTAATTACAATATACTAAACGAATATGTACAAGTGACACAAATAAAAACGTAAAAAAACCAAACTGTAACAGATATACCTATGTAGATAGTGATTGAATTATAAATGTAAAAATGCACATAATTTTTTTTGTTTGTCTTTATCATTCATTTGCGTGGACATCAAAGTACAAATATTACTACTGTGAAAATTGTATTTTATTGCCACTTTTCCAGTAAGCAGACAACTAATAACACCATGTGACCTATGTTTGTGGTATATTTACAGAGAAAAATAATTATCTAATAAGAGTGACTACAAAAAGACAAAAAGGATCAAATAAAATGAACCTACAGGCAATATATTGTTTTGCAAAACGAGAAAAGCAAAACAACTTTTTTTCTCAATTAAAGTAAAGCAGTTGGATCACCATCAGTGAGCGATTTAATTTGTCTTTATTTCTATCAAGAAGATCAATAAGTGACCGATATAAGGTAATCATCTCATCCAGACAAATGTAGAACTTTTCCATCATTGAGATGAAAAATGCCTTTGATGCTTATGGACTCATTTAGCAGAACAGTATCTTCTCTTTTTTGGTAGCACAGAGAAGTAAAGGAGAGAAAACATGCAATAAAATCCCACTGAAAAAACAGCAGCAACGCACTTTCTTGATATAAAAAGAAAAATGTAAATGTCCACTTGTTAAATAATGCACACTTTCAGTTTGTGAAAAATAAGCAATTTGGTCTAAAATAGTTTCTAAAACAATTTATGTCAAACCTACAGTGTAAAGAAGCAAATGCCCTTTTACACAATTTGAACATTTATTAAAGCAAAAATTACACCAAAATAAAACATGAAAAACCAAATACTTCATCATATGCAAATTATGCTGAACCTTAGAGTTTAAATAGGACACATTTTCTTTTCATCTTTACTGTTCATGCGGCTGTTGGGAAGCGGACCGTTGTGTTATCCAGCGACAGAAGGTCTTGTTTTGAAGTCAGTGTGAGATCACATCAGTTGAATGTTTAGTATAAAACACAGAAAGACGGTACTGCGCAAAATCCATTTGAAATAAACAGCAAAGACCAAAAAGGTTACACTTGAAATAGTACGGGGTTATAACTTTTAATAGTTCAAATCGCATTTAGGAAAAGAAGGTCTAAAGTGAGGAGACAGTGAAATCTTATTCTCAAAATTTTACATCTGTGTCCCGAGGTCTTTCCCAGCAGATCACAGTACTTTCAATGTAGCAGGATGGAGCTGCTAAATCAGTTAGATTCCCCCTTTGTGTCTGCTGAGCCAAATTGTGGTTTTGCCTTCTTGAATTAGGAGGCTTTTTCTTGGAGAATGAAAAACATAGAAGTTCTTTTTGGGCAAAGATCACGCAGGGGTCAGAGCTGTCAGCGTGACTGTAACCATAAGCAGCCGAGCTCGAGCTGCTGTAACTGGAAACTAACTGGACCCGGCCACCATGTTAAGTGCCATCTGTCTGTGCATCATTTGTCTTGAGTATGATGGATTTGCCAACATCTCCTTCATCTCCCTTCTATCCTCTGTCCCTTCCAGCCCACCTCCCCAAGCCCAGTCTCGCAGTCACACCCGGACAAGAGTTCATGTTCTTAGACTTGGCAACGCTTCACACAGCCTTCTGCTAAGTTCAAGGTGATGTGAGGGACCTCAGGGGACGAACGGAGGACAGATCCGATGCTACCCCCGAATTTAGTTTTGTCTACGTCTCTTTGCAGCTGATGTTTGAAGTAAGGGAAGAGATTCTTTTGTCGCTTTTTGAGATGATAAAGTGATTTTAAGCAAACAGTATGCAGCAACTTATCATCTCTTTCTGAATTAGGACAAAAATCTCCATAGCAAAGTCCAGTAGAGTGAAATTAAGGTCAAAGTATGTTCATGACCTAGAATGGTCTAGTCTGTTACCTTAAGACATTTGAGACTGAATAGCAAAATTTAATACTTGTTACTCTCCATCCAGTCTGACTGAACTTGAACTATTTTGCAAAAAAAAAGAAGTTAATGTTCATATTTGATTGGCTAAACTTGTTCAGACATACAGCAGAAGACTTATATAATTTGTCTTCTTTGTCACAAATATGTGTCTGTTGGTTTGTCAGATAAAATCCCAATAAAATAATACAATGGTTGTAATGTGACAAAATCTTAAGTGCAAAGTCTAATATATCAAGCCAGTATCATAGCATCTTTTTAACCTGAAATCCTCCTTTTTTTATTAACTAAACATCTTGATTTTCCATGAGACTTTTGAAAATCAGTATAAATATCCACCACTGGAGGGCAGCAGCACACCTCTTTGCCTCAACCCAGAGAACTAACATGGACCAATCTGTTTCCTTCTACTTGTGTTAAAACTAAAGAAACACCAGATATCAAGTTGTTTTAAAAAAAATTCTGATTATAAGATCCTGAATGGCCAAATTCATTGCGCATGCTGGACATGTTTCCACCGACACATAATTTTCCAGTGGTGTTTTGGTAGCGATGAAACAGCGGGGCATGTTTGCAGATTTTGTAAGAATTTTGTTTGTACGTTTGCTTCTTATTTGTTTGTGAGACCTTTGAGACAGTTTCCGTTCTTCTCATGCTCTTCGGCACTTTCGCCGCAGAGCCTCCTGGAGCAGCATTTAGGTGCCGTTGCCGCCTGGCCCTGTTTAACATGCTGACTGCCCCATTTTCCATGCAACTGGAGTTGACCAAGAAATGAGGTAAGGGCATTGCAAACAAGCTAAATGACCAGGACCGTAAGCGCCGCTTGCCAGGGCAGCTTCGGTTCCACACTTGGCTCAATAGATAATTGATGTGGAGACAAAGGCGACATGGAAACAGCTCTGGTCTCTCTGCACATGTCTGTGGTCAAGGATAAGAGACACAAACACATGTCCACACAGAAACTGCGAGCTGCGACATACATTGGCTTCCCAGAGACCAGCGTGTCCTTGGCATCGAATCGGCTGCTTCCTGTTAGAAAACACGCAAACACATAATTTACTTACTCTGGATCCATTTTTAACACCTTCCACTGTGTGTGGCGGCCTGTGCAGCATCCAAAACTTCAATCATTGTGTCATCATCTTGGCACGCAGCTGGGCTTCATCCCACTCTGCCCTGTTGTGCGTGTGTGTGTTTTTATTAATTAACGCAATGATGAGATTTTTCTTTTTTTTTTTGTCACAGCAGAGGCGCTAAAGCGACGTCTGATTGGCACGAATGAAGCCCCCTATTTTTGTGCAATGTTACCTTAAGAGTTTCAGAGCTCGGTAAGGTTACGGTGTTATTCTGAGAGCTTGTTGTTATGTGTTCTCTTCTTGTCTATCCTCACTGCTTGTCTGTCCCTCACTAATGGGGACAGCATGAGAAGAGAGCTTGTGCTCCGTCTGGACCTTTCTAATTGCCCCTGCCACAGAGGCCTGATACAGCAAGAGCCTGTGTTCCCAGAGAGAGTGAGAGAAAGAGAGAGAGAGTGAGAGACAGATTCATCACTCAGGTGGTGCTCCCTTAGGTCCATTGCACATATTCAGGCCCCACATAGAGAACACCATTCATTATAAGAATCAGAGCAACAGGATCAGGTCAGACTATGGTTGGAAGGGACATTTGGTGGGGAGGCGGGGGAAGGAGAAGGTGAAGAAGGACAGCGTCGGGCAGCAGGATGAGCTAAGGGCCGGGGTAGAGGGATGCTGCACATTAGAAGATGTTAATAATTCAGCTGTACACCCTCCGCCTCCCGCCTCACCCCAGCCCCACACTCATCTACCCAGCGAAAGCGAAACGTTTCGGCTGATAGGTTTCTCGTGAGCGATTACTGCACGAGCGCCAATAAAATAAAAACAATAGACATTCACTTCATAACAACCAAATCTGCCAGAGAGGAAAAGAAAGTATGTTTATTGCAACAAAATGTTTCTCGCTTATGAGTTCCAAGAGACTTAATTGCATTTTGACACAGAACTAAAAAAAAACCCCAAGTAAATAAATAAGGGTTTGAAAAGAACGCTATATTCTTCCACAATGTTACTAAATCGTTTGCCAAATTATTTCAATCTACATTAAGTTGCTTGTCATGTTATTTAGATGCGTTGCAAAAGTTATCAAAGTAATGAATGGTATTAAGCCAAGCTATGTCACGTGACAACCTGGATGATCCATATTATTGTGGTTCCAATATTGTCCAAGATGACATGGACGTAAGATCTCTAACACAGCTTGCCTGTCCCTGCTGAAGTAAAACTTCCCCACAGCATGATGCTGTCACCACCATGTTTCGCTCATGGTGTGGTCAGGGGAGTGTGAATCTGTTACTGCTTGTGCTAAACTGCAACAAGACGTCTTCATTGAAGAACATTGTTCGTCTTGTCTTCTTTCACAATGGACAGGTTTATGGAGAGGAGATTCTTTGCTGCTCCTACAGAGTTCACATCGACCTGTTTTTAATTTGCTGCACTTCGTTTTATGTCGAGGTCTCAGCATGTGGGAGGCTGAATGGCACCACACTTTTCAAAATTCAATTTGTAAAGAATTCATTTTCCACGTACCTCTCCCTTCCGCTTAACAATTATCATATTCTTCGCGTTAGTCTGTGACATAAAATCCAAGGAAAATCTAATGTTGAAGTTTCTTCTTGCAATATGACAAAGTTTTAAAAAGTGTAATAGGTGTGAATGCTTTTGCAATGGCACTCTTTTGTGTAATAAACTGTAATGAAATATAATCAAACATATGACTGCGATGTTTGATAACAACTTAGGTGACAAGACACCTCATCAATTGCTTCAGGTCACTGTTATCGAATTTCCAGTACTGTCATGACCCAACTCTCATAGTCAGATCTCTGTCCACGATTTCTTCTTTTTTCTGGTTTTACCTTTCACTTCTAAGGGTCTTTATTCAGTTTAGGAGGAAAACGGTTCCTCTGCGATGACACGGTTCTTAATCTTTTCACGTCGCAGTGTTTCTGAACTCACTTCTGTTGCAGGCATACAAATGCATGCAGCTCCTGAACATAATCTTCTCACAGTCCTCAGGCCCTCTGGCCAGGTTATGAAATCCACCCAGGGCCAGGTTACAAAATTCCTCTGTGGTATCTGCCAGGGAAGGCAGCTTCTTGTTGACAGACGGGCACAGCATTCCTGGGCCCTGGGCCTTGCCAGCACACTGCCAGGAGCTGAACCGAGGGAGCCTGACTGGCATTTCTTAACACCTATGTGCTTCATTTCTGTGGCAACTCCAAAGCACGTACAGCATTAGTTACATTCCCTGAATGCTGCTCTTTCAATATGAAATGTACTGCCAGTGATGAGAGCTTCTGGCAAAGCCAATGGGAAGTAAAAAGGTGCAGATTCGGTCTTCAATTTCTTATTACAGGGTTTGCAAGACGGCTTGTGTGTCTCAGGCCACTTCTCTCCACGTTGATGCATTTTTCCATAAACCATCAGTTAAGTCACTGTATCTCCTGTCAGGACTGCACGAGGATTAAACTCACCTGCTGAGTTTTAGAGGTGTTTTTTTTTCTGGAGGTTCACTTTCATCAGCTCAAGGCAGTCTAAGACCCGCGCCGGCCCAGTTATGCGATCTATGTCATGCCAAGGAGGAGAAGCCTGACCCCTTCCCCCCATGCTGTCCGTTGCTTCCACAGGGATAGCGTTTTATATGCTCAAGGTGAGTGAAATACCACCGCAGTCCGTTTGCCCAGGGCTTTGCCTCTCTGCTGTTGGAACCATCTGCCACCTGCTTCAACATCCTTCTCAAAGCAGGTCACATGAATAAAACCAGAATGTAGCTGCTCATCAGTCACCTTACTGCCCATATCAACCTGGCATTACTCACATGCTTTTACCCCTTTGCACTGCCCGACTACCGTATTTTCCGCACTATAAGGCACACCTAAAAACCTTCAATTTCCTCAAAAGCCGACAGTGCGTCTTATATATGGACCAATATTGAGCCAGAACATGTCTAGCAACTACGGTAAGCAGTCGCCAACTTCATTTTCGCCCGTAGAAGAAGAAGCGCGCAGTGCATGCTGGGATAGTTGTCAGAATGCTGGTTTGTAATCTATTAATAAAGTTTGACTGACCTATCTACTTACCGACCGTCTAGAATCAGTTCGTCTGCAGGTCATTTAGCACCACGTTCTCTACCAACATGCTGTGCGCGAATGGAGAAGGGTGACTATCGTCCGGCCACGCCTCGGCCCAGTTGCGGAAGGCTCTGCTCGCCAACCGGAGTTGAACTGTTTTGTTGACATTCACTTTAGTGCAGCTCCATCTAGCGGATGCATAATGTAACTTCAGCCTCAACTGTAGCGTCTATTCTATGCGCCTTATAATCCAGTGCGCCTTTTATATGAAAAAAGTTTTAAAATAGGCCATTCATTGAAGGTGCGCTTTATAACTGGTGTGCCTTATAGTGCGGAAAATACTGTACTTGTACGCTACACCTTATCCAAAACTCTCCTTTGACATCTAGAACAGCACTGACATGTTGGCCCATGATCCATGTATGTGATTTCTCTTAAGCCCCCCTCTTTTCAGATTGGACTGTGGGTATACGTTGGGGTTCAGGGAGCGAGTTTGGATGGTGTGGTTTTGAGGGCAGGCGGGATGGGGGTGGGCATTGGGACTTGGCAAGTTTCACTGCAGAGAACAAAAACGACCGTCAAACGTGAGCGAGTCACTGACCGCAAAATCGATGTTAAAACACAATGTCCCCGTTTGATAATTGTCGTCCTCCAGAGATGAGGTCAGGCTGAAAATGAGCTAAAAACAAAGTGGCAATAATGACAGTGCTGCACGACGGAAGCCAGAATGAAAAGGAGATGGGAAGAGGACATGGCAGGATGAAAACGAGAGACAGAGAGAGGGAAGAGAGAGAGAATGAAAAGGAGAGTGGTGAGACAGAGAGGTGGAACTCACTGCTTGGTGTGAGCTAGCATGGGAAATGCGTGGGACTTATGGCACTTCACCAATCTGTTGGGTTTACTATCTACATTAATAAGAATTCATCTGACATGTAGCCAGTGCTTGACTTGAAGGATGGCGCACATCCCAAGTCTCCATCAGAATCGTTTTTCTCAATTGTACAGCAAGAATATGTCTATTATCTGAATGCTAATATTGACATCAAGTCACTCTTCTGCGCAGACAATCTCATATAATATAGCTGATTCTGTCATTCTTGTCTTTTGTGTCACATCTTCTCAACTTTTGACTTGATTCCTTTTTGAGAGTCAGTTTGTTGAAACCAAGTTGGCTTTGTTGCGTCTGGCTAATAGTTCCAAAGTCTCTAAATATCCATAGTTTGGTTCTTTGCTGTAGTCCCTTCATCTGTTGTTATTTTAGCACCTAAGCCTTAAAAGGCAGGTATTTATAGGAAACAACTGGGACTGGACTATTTGGCATTGTGTTTATTTTTATTTTATTTAACCTTTATTCAAGTAAAAAAATATATATATTTACAATAATGACCTGGCGGGAAGGTAAGAATACATAGGCAGATCAAGCATCACAATAAACAAACAATAAACAAACAACATTTTACAATAAACAAACAACATTAGCAACACTGGGGTCACACCTGATAATCAAGTGGTGACCCTGCTTGGTAATATTAATCTAAATGACTTGTTCTGTGAACATTATACCCTTAGCAATTTTTCATTTTTTAACAAAACCAAACCTTTTGTTCTGCAAAAGTTTTCTTTCTTGTGAATCAGCACGGTCAGACTCCAACTCTTGCCTATTTGTTTCTTTGCTGTTGTAATTGAGACGGTTGTGGCAGCTGACCTTCTTCTTACAAGTGGCTCCTGCAAGGACTCTGCCTCCTGCCGCCTTTTTAGACTCGGTCTGGCTGAGCTGCAGGAGCAAAGAGTAGACCACCAGAAACTCGTTACATTCAATTTTTTTGCCCATCGTTTTGTTGCTTAACTGATTCAGGTCATCCATAGGGGGTGAAAGAGCAGTTTTCTTATCCTGCCACAGATTCTCAGTTGAACTTAGGTGTAAGCTATTTTAAACTATTGTGATCCGAACCCTTTCCATCGTAGCTGTGGCTGTATGAATAAAGTCATTATAGTGGTTTTGGCCGGTTTTTGACTTTAGCAACTTCTGACTGTTTTCTTAAAATTATCCCATAGTTTCACTGTAGTGTGCTCAGGGGGATGTGCAGTGTCGGTATTTTTTTTGGTTTAGTTTGACTAGATTACCCTTCTTCCACATGTTTGATATGTTACTTGCGTGACTTGGGGCAAATGGCAAACACTACTTCTGATGGCTTTCTTGTAACAATGGTTTTTATTCTGGGGTGGCTGTGACTCAGTGGGTAGACTTGCTGTTTTACAATGGGAAGGTTGTAGGTTCAATGTGTCCCTGAGCAAGGCACCTTAACCACACCTTGCCTACTGATCGGTGTGTAAAGGTGAGTGTTGGGAGTGCAAGCGAGTGAATGTGGCTCTAGTGTAAAGTTCTTTGGGTGGCCAAAGAGACTGGTAAAGTGCCATTTAAGTTCACTCCGTTTGCTATTCTTCCCACTTTTTCATAAAGGCCTCATTCTTGGTGTGCCTGACTAATGACTGTCAACAGATTCTCCCATCTGCAATTAATCCTTTTTCTTCCTGTTCACAATTTGGTGCCGCTACGTGTCGGGCTATATGGTTGTAACAAACCCAAGGGGGAACTTTAGGAAACGTTTTATGTCTGAGTAATTAATGGGTGTGAGTTAAATTGCTTTAAAGGCAAAAAATACCCCTAAAAATATATGGTTCTAAACTATGATAAAAAAACAGTGCTACTTAAATTGCACCAGCAGAGGGCAAAAGCTGGTCATAAACCATTGTGGACAGCACATGGAGTCTATGGAGTTCACATGGACATGCACCTAGAGACACTGAGAAACCCAGGCGATGGTGTGCATCAAGCGCAGATCCACGCAACGACTCACTCGCACATTATGTTAAGTTATGGAGCAAGCACAAAACTGCCATACCGCTAAAACGGCAGTAAAGATACGCTCAGCTGGGATCAGTAGGACTGAATAAATCCATAACTGAAACCTCCACATAGGTAACATTAGTCTCTGATTTACAATGTCTCGGCGTTGACGTCTTCATTCTGGGCCACGGTGGGTTCCCCCCTCCAACCCCCCCACCTCTGCCTATTGGCTGTAAAACTTCTCTTTACAGGTTTTGGCGTGACGCAGTTTTATATCTGATATTTCACGTCTTAGGAGATGAAGCCTCCAGGAGATTTGTAAAAAAAAACAACAAAAAAACACCAAAAAAAGTGATTCCAGTCGACGTACTCTGCAGCCGTAGATGATACATGGCAACTGCGCCGTGAAGACAGCTTTGCTGAAGCGGGACGGTGAAGGACGGCTGTTAGACGCAGCAGCATGTTATTACGCTGTATTTATCGTATGTGGTTTCATCGAGGTAAGCCCTGCTGCTCTGTGCCTGTGCAGCTAAGCTTGTGCCAAATGTTTTATGTCTTCCTATATATCTGTGCGGAGATGCAAGCCGTAGATGGTTTAGGTCAGCTGTTGTCAAACCCATGCCGAGAGACACGGAGCCGCTGAGGGCCATGACGTGTGCTGTTATTGCATATGTGTGTGTGTGTGTGTGTGTGTGTGTGTGTGTGTACTTTTATATGGCTTTAATAGCAGCCTGTGAACACAGACAGACTTGTTTATTCTGCTGCACAGTATGCGCTGAGGCCTAGTTAGCACCGCAAGCACACGTGTCCCACACACCCGGACAGTCGTACGCGGATTAGTAGTAGTAAAAGTCTCTCTCCTGGATGGCACAGGTTGTACCAGCCAGTAAAATATGTCTCGTCTGAAGTGCCTTTGGAGAAGCAGTCGTGGCTCCTGGGTCTTTTCAAATTTTTGTCGCACTGCAAATAAACGTTTGTCTGATTTATTTTTATTTTATTTTATTGGGATGTTATATGACCAAGCAGCACAAAGTTGTGGATAATTGCAAAGTGGAGGAAAATGCACAAAAAGTTATCAAAAGTCTTTACAAATAGAACTTAAAGGGCAATGGCATCCTGCACATTTTACTTAAGTACGCTTTGTCAATCCACTGTTTGCTCATACTCTATTGCTACATATTCTTTTGGATTATATCTAGACCAGTTTTGCTTATTCTTGTTTGTTTTTTCCTTGCACAATTGATTATGTTTTGTAACACCAATGAATAATATCAAGTCTTGCCTTGGTCTTTGATGGTGACATTTTAAAATGTTTCTGCTCTAATCTGAACTCTTCTGTTGTAGCTCCTATGATGGACATCCAGCTGGGAGGTTAAACTGTGTCACAGGCTCAGGTTTTTGACACCTCTCTCAGGTTTTCTTCCAGGAACCGCCTGTTTTCAGCTCCGTCCATTTTCCATTTAACAGCGACTGACTTCCCTCTCCCTCCAGTTAGAATGCATGCCCACAGTATGATGCTGCCATCCTTCCAGCGAGGAAAGTATATTAGTGGTAAAATGTTGAGTTATAATTTTTTCAGTTTAGTTTTTGTCCGTATAGACAAGACCAACTTCTTCCCTGTGTTTCCCTCATTCCCTTTATGCCTTATGACAAATAATAAATCTTATTTCTTTTTGTTGCCTTTACATAAAATGATGGTGTGTCAACAGACTCTCCCATTTAAACTGTGGATTTCTGTTGACTAATCTCCCAGTAAATATAAAGGTGAACTCAACTTATCAACAAAGTGACTGCTGGAGGCTGCACTTTTATTTGGCAAGTTTCACTGCAGAGAACAGTGCAGAGAAATATAAAGTTTCTTTATATTCTGTGTTGAAGGCCCCACGCTTCTCCTGTAGTGTAGACCTGAGGTCACTGAGCTCTTGGATGGGGAAACTTGGGGTCTCCACCCCACCAACATCCACCCTGACACCCCCTCATAGGTACCATCCTCCCAGAATCCCACCTATTCTGCTGCCAGTACTCTCTGCCTTCCTCCATCAACTGTTTACACAGAACAGACAATCTTGATGACCTATGGGCATCTTTGTTGTCACTATTAAACTACAGTAAAATTTTGTGGCAACTCCCAGCTTAGAATGCACACACAAGACATTAAAAACTATATAAAAAAACATCCTCTTACAGAATATAGATATTCTTCTTCAAAACAGTCCATGTTGTCTATCACATAAAATCCTAATGAACACTTTGAAGTTTGTGGTTGTAACGTGACGAAATGACAAAATATTCAGGGATTATGGATTCTTTTGTAAAACACAGTTTCAATTTCTAACCATGTTCCCTCCATGTTTATCCGAGTACAAAGCATTGTGACAAACACACTTTGCAGCACTGTCATCATTTCACGAACTAAATAACATCTTTTTTCTTTTCTACTCTGCATACATTATAGGCACATTAAAATTTTCCAGAATTGCTTTGGGCAAGTTGTATTCTAATTCATCCAGCTTAAACAAACAGGCTATTTAAAGGACATCAGCCTAACATAAGCTGCTTTATTTTGAGTGAACGAAGACGGTATAAATAGACTTTGAATAGTGCAACAAGTAAATGCTTCATGTGAAATGGCTGGTGTTACATCATTGCCTGTGAGAGTGAAGTTCTGGAGAGGCACAGGTCTCCTTGGGCCAGCCATTATGGTTTGTACTAATGTTCTGGTTTCACAATCCAAACATTCTCAGAGCTGTTATTTGGTCTCTCTTTTTTTTCCCCCTCTTGCTCAGTAATTTTACTTTTTTTTTAGCGGAGAAAAACTGTCAACATGAAGCAGAATCCGCTTAAACATAAAAGGGATAAGGAGGAGAAAATGAACTAAAGACGACTAATGGTGGACGACTAATGGTGGACGACGTCAACAATGATGGGGTTTTTATATGATAGACAAATGCATCACTGCTGCTCTATAACTGTCTTTTAGCGTCTGGAAAGGAAAAAAAAGAAAAACATGTTTGTTTCAACCAGAAAAATCAACATAATAGTAAGGTGTTTCCTCCACAAAGACAGCCAGAAGTCTGTGTGGATCCTGCCGGTAATGTAGCGTCCACCGTGCGGTTTGCACTGCAACTCATCATTACTGCTGGCTTGAGTTGGCGCTGCCGAAATGACTTGTATAAAATATCTGTCCTGCTCTAAGTGCTTCCAACTGGTAGCTTAATCATGGGTCAAACCATCAAGCGTCTCTTCTGCATTTATCTTCTGTCAAAAAGAGTTCCTGCTTTCTGTCTTTTTTTTCAGATGCAGAACAGTATGAGCAGCATCAGCATCTTTCTAAAGCCAGGCTTGATTATCTTAAGTTTTCCATGGCTGGGACATTTGCTGCCTTTTTAACAAAGTAACCCGGAACAATGAGCTGGTCTCCTTAACCTGTAGCACAGACGGCAGTCTGAGAAATGCTAAGCTCGAGAGAATCAGAAGACTGTCGCTGTAGTCAACATGTGACACAGACCTGGAGCAACTCTGAGCATCTGTAGTTGTTTACAGAGAAGAGAGAGTGTCATGAAGCAAAGTTTTCGGTTCGTTGCAACCTGTTAAGAATTCACAGCGTAGTGTTCCCTTCGCTGGCTATCGCAATTTTAGAGTTTGAGTTGGTCCGTGGTAATAACCTCGTGATGTCAAACACAAGCAGCAAAACAGAAACGGTTCAGAGTATTTGTCCGCACAAGCAATCTGAAGGAAAGAGTAAAATAACTTAAATTTTGATAGCAAGATAGGCTAAACCTCTTCCATTTTGCAGTCGTTTTTATGTTTTACATGAGAAAATTATTAGACTAACAGTAGTCTTAGGTTTCTTCATAAATAAATACCTATTGCCAATGTGATGTGTTTTTTTTATCACTAACTGCTGTGATGTTTTTGAGATTGGAGTATTTTTGACATAAGCCTTTTAACTCTGCTTTGATTAGCCGTTAGCTCTGTAGCTAATCCTGGCTTCATTAAGTTAAGACACTGACTACAAGTAAGATATTTGCTAGTCACAACCTTTGAAAAAAAAAAATCCCACTAAACGTCTGAACTTTCTTTTAATGGCCTAACAGTAGAGTTCAACAAAAATATACAATAGATCCAAATGAGTTATCATTTTCCACCATATTAGTGGGAATGCAAGTCAACTTTACACATCCATCCATTGTCTAAACCTGATTGTAAGTGCAGAGTGGCTATTATACTGTCAGGACAAAGTGACAGTTTTAACATATATGCACAAAATAACATCATGTTTATAAAAGTTACATACTGCAGCTTGAAGTGATGGTTTCCATCCATATAATTCAAAATTGCAGCTGTGAAGCTGCATCCATAGTCTGCTAACATTGATGCTGTATTTGAATATAGCACTCACTAAGCAAATAAAAGGTAAGATTGCGACTTGGTTTGTTCCTGTTTAGAGAACATCAAGCCGCCTCCAGCATCATTTAGCCTGGCACAAGTGGGAGGCTCCCAAAGAAGAGTGTTGGAAAGGCAGAAGTTAGAAAAAGCAATCAGGACAGATGTGTTTGTTTATTGCTGTTATTTAATTAAAGCTGAGTGTTCTTAGTTAATTAATCTGCATTTGCACAGCACTTATAAAATTAGCTTGGTTGTGATGGCATGAGTGTAATTTTTTTTTTTACTACATGTGGTTGTTTGGAGCAGAAACACCATGCTAGCTAGCTATCCCTGCATCTGTAGTTCAACTGTTTTACGTCCCGGACGGCGTTCAGAATAAAGAGTGACATTTTTCTCGTTAAGAAAACGAAGATAGCACTGAATCTATTATCTCACTAATAAAGCTTTGGCTTCGAGTCGGGTCGCAGAGCCGTACCGGTTCTTGATCTGCATTCCAGTGAAAACAGCTCATTTGATAATTGTCCTGCAA
This sequence comes from Micropoecilia bifurca, assembly GCA_903067075.1. Lineage (NCBI taxonomy): Eukaryota > Metazoa > Chordata > Actinopteri > Cyprinodontiformes > Poeciliidae > Micropoecilia > Micropoecilia bifurca. Next base: position 15,275 of record CAEGAF010139809.1, read on the forward strand.
CTTTTGTCTTTGTTTTTTTTTTTTTGTTTTTTTCCTAAAGCCTGTTTTCCAACAAGATACAGCCCATTGAAAAAAAAGATTAAATAAAAAAAAAAAAGGAGCAAGTAATGACAAGAAGAGAGAGATGCAGATAAACAGGTCTTCCAGTTTATCAAGCAAGGCACAAAAGTGTAGCAAATCCGGCACGCTGCACGAAGATCCAGGCGAGTGCCTGGCATGGTTGGCATGGTGCCACTGCGAGGGCTGGGAGGGGGATGGGGGGGTGGAGTGGCGCAGCCTGACACATGCCACGCATTTCTGTGTGGAGCTGATTGCTGTCGCCACATGGGCAGCTGCACAACGCAAACTGCCAAATCCCTCTCCACGGTTAATAAGTTCTAAATGCTCAAAGTCCACAGACCTGCATCAATTCATCTCTTTTAAATTAAGACCAAAGAAGGTTTGTGTGAATACCAAGAAGCTGACCTTAGAGCCGGTGAGTGGAAAAATAATCACACCCTCCAGCGCTTGACAGCGGTGCAACAGGACTGTCCCGAGTTAAGATGAGCCTGCTTTCAATCACCGCACATCAGGCTTTATATCAGGTCTAATTAGCGCATGTGGGTCTGCAACACAGAGCTGGGTTTGAGACATGAGCTTTCGTGCACTGCTAAAGTTCCCCCCACACGGCACCAGCAGACCTTATGCTTACATGGCATGCATTGCGTGGGACGTGACGCACGACTTTTATGGCTTTTCTACTTCTCATCTTAAAAGCACATGTGTCACATTGTGTATAAAATTCCACAAGATCAAAAAGCACAACAGCGCAGATACCCGTTTCTTGTATGACCCTTGCACAAACAAAGCGGCGCTTATCACCGCCAAAAGTTGTCCAGCTTTTTTTTTCTTCTTTTTTCCATCTCGGCCTGAGATGGTCCGAAATCTACGAGACAAGAATCGAGGTTGTTGAAGGGGGAAACATTTAAAGTGAGACAACTTAAACGTCCTCTATAGGAGGGAGATGTGTGGCTATCAAAAGACAGAAAAAAATTACAGAAAAAAGTTCATGTTAAACTGATTTTTTATTTTTATATATAAAACCTTTGTCAGTCAGTCAGTTGCCAAGTTAAAAAAAAAAGGCAGTCTTTTATTTTTTATGTTCTTTTCGTTTTGGAAACCATGAATCCATGTCATTCCAGCATCTCAGAGCCGTACCTGGCACCACTCTCACCTCATCATGAAATGCCAGGAGGGTGCAGTGTTTGGAAGGCTGTATTTTACACCAAGCAGTGATCCTGCTCTAACCAAAATGAAATAGCTTTGGCTCCTAAACGCAATGATACTTTAGCAATGGAACCAAATCCATTGCTAAAGTAATGGATTTGGTTCCCCCCCCATATGGTCTCTTGCAGGACCAGCAAGGGCAATGTATCCATTCCATGTGTTTATAAAAAGTCAAGAGTCAGAAACATTCGACATAGGTAGAAAAAAGGCAAGCAAATGTACACTACTGTACACTACAGTCGACTCAAGTGACAGCAGTAACGGAGAATATTACAGTCTATATTTGTAGATGATCAGTGAGGTTGTTATCGGGTATAAAAGCGGGTATAAAATTCCTTGAGGGGGTCTCACAAAAAATCCAGAGACCCCCTCAAGGAATCATCAAACCCGATCCAAGCCCAGACACCACTAAGGGATGACTGTGACTTTTGACCTCTCTAGTACCATTACACAAGAACCCATGAAGCTGAGGATAAGAAATGTTCCATTTCTGAACATAGAATTGTAATATGCAAGAAATGAGAAATGAGTCAAGTCTAGGTTCTTCACAAAAATGTCTCCAGGTTCTGTATGCTTTACAAAGAAAAAAAACACGGAGCCATCAGTTTGGGAGTTTCATCCTATGCAGCGGGACGAAGCTTCGTTTCGGTTATCTTCATCTGCCTTATCTCTCTGGTCTGCAACTTGCAAGTGTGACGAGAATGCCGAAAGAGAAGGACGCGGTAAGGAGACAAATACTTTGTCAGAAGTATGGGACAGTCTGAGGCTTAAGCATAAGGACGAAATAAAATTTTACAGCCACTGTCTGGGCCTCTACAGTTAACCAACTTCAGATGAAAAACCCCTTGTTAAACATTTTGGTTTATACAAATTAAGCTAAAATGTCAAAGCAGCTTTCAAGCTTCCTTCCAAAATAAAATAAGAAGCACATGCAAATCACTAATCAAGCATTCTTGAATTGTTGATTAATAAGATGAAGAACAACCTTTTGCATAAGCAGACTGGTCTGGAGCATTCAGGTGCATTGGCATCATGGCTTCCTTTCTGTCCAATCATTTAGGAACATTAAAAGGTCGTTTGCAAAATAACACAGCATCGATCATTTCACACTTGGAGAAATTATTCAAAAATGGACAGTTTTCAGGACAGCTGCAAGATCTCCAAAGAGCGATCACCACCTCAAGTTCACCCCGAGGTCACATGCTGCAGTCTGGTAAAAAATAAAGAAAAAATAAAGTCAAGAGGAATATCGCAGACGCTTCAGGCCTCACTCAGCATGTCAAATGTTTTATTTCATGACTCTACACTTGGGGGGAATAAAAAAAAGCATGATTTCCAGAAGAAGCCCTGAAAAAAAGGTGTTCAAAACAAACAAACAAACAAAAAAAAAAACATCAGGCTTTTCGAAAAAAAAAAAACAACAACTTTGAATGGACATATTTGGTACCAAATGTTAGCACAAACACTAAACACCTGTCACACACAGAGTTGGAGGGGCTGATGGTTTGGGCTCACTTTGCCTGCTTCCAGAATGTGAACATTTACAATAGTTTCTGCATGTCCCAGGGAAGCGGTTCTCCGGTTCCGGTCCTCCGGGTCCATTGCATGACTTAGAACGAGCCCTGCCCCAACACATCTGATGCTAATGATTGCATTACCTTCTAGGCATGCAATAAAACATTGCACCTTGCAGTGACCCCCTTTTTAAAAGAAACAAAGAAAACAAATCAACATGGTAACAACTACTCCTTGCTGTAAAGTCCTGCCCTTAAAACCAGAGGGTTGGGGACCACTGTTCACGGGTCAAATGCAAGAGCTGCTGAAACTGGGTCACATGGCAGGGCCACGATCCCAACCACACTTGAAACCATTGGACAGAATTGCCTGGGAAATCGAAGCATCAGAATGTTGAAATCTCCCACTCAGACTCCAGACCTAAACCAGATTGAAATTCTGTGGTATTTTAAAAGACCTGTGAAAACAACAAATGCCAACAAGCCTCATTAAAGTGAAACAAAGCTGTAAAGTAAAGTAGAGCACAGAATGATGCGAGGGACCCAATAAGATCACGGGGAAGGTATAGATGCTGCTGCAGCCACTGTTCAAAAGAGCTGTTGATTTTTTTTCATTGCTAGGATTTGACCAATTAGCAACAAGAAACATTCTTCTGCAGTTTTATTTGCCGTTATCAGGGTTTTATAAATATTCATATCACGTTTTCCTCTTTGTGTCATGTTGCAACCATAAGTTTTTTTTTATTTATTGGAAATCTATGTGATAGACCAACACAAAAACAGTGCGCAATTGTATCCACTGGTTCCTGCAGTTCTGCTCAATTCTCATCCCCCATCAACGCTCCATCTGGGATCCCCCCCCCCCAACCAGCTTGATTTGAGTTGAATTTCAAAAACGGCCAATTGGCAAACAGAACGTGGAGTTGTGAGTGACTCGGTTTTCCGTGCTGGTTTTGGGTACTGTAGTCTGCCTCTGGTTATAGTTTGGCAATGGCAGTGGAGGAAGTGAACGAAACCATTCAGGTCCTGTGACTATGCTTCAAAAATTGTGAGCAAATAAAGTCGGAGCCAGAGGAACCTATGAGACATTTTTTTATTTGCTGGCAGAGATGCCATGGTCGTACTCCTGTTTACGTTCCAGTTAGCTACATTGTGCAAGCATAGACAATTGGGTAAAATCAGATAATTTAAACTTCAACAGAGTCCACACCTCCAGAAAGAAATAATTTCTCAGTAGCTGAGACTCTAGACCTCTGAACGATTCTCGAGCTGCAGGGACCGTTGTCTTGCTGAAAGGTAAATTTCCACGTTTCCAGTCTTTCTCGGTGTCTCAACAACTTTCTTTTCCCAGTATCGCCCTCTATTTACAGCTCCTACCATCGTCCTATTAACTTTGACGAGCTTCTCTGCCACTTTTGCAGAAAAGAATCCCCACGGCATAATGCTGCCACCACCATGTTTCAAAGTGTGTTCGGGACACTCTTTGAAACATGAAGGTTATGAGTAGCGTTGCTGTTTAAGCCAGACAATTTCCTGGCTAGAAAGCAACATTTTTGTCCTATCTGATCAAAGCTCTTCTTCCTCGTGTTTTCTCTCTCCCCAAGCAGGAATTCTGATTGCCTTTTTTTTTTTTGCAACAAATTACAGCCAGACTCATGGAGTGCACGACTAATGCTATTCTGTTCACACTGTCTCTCCCTGAGGGTTGGAGATCTCTGTATCTTCTCCAGAGTTGCAAGCCTGACCGTCTAGAGTTTTTAGAACGCCAATTCCTCTGGCAGGCTTGATGCTGATCTACCTTCTTTCCATTTTCACATGACAGATTGAACAGCTTGTTCAGAGTTTGGGATATTGTTTTATAGATTAACCCTGCTGCCTCAAACTTTGCCACAAGTGAATAGCAGATTTATCACGTGTGTTTCTTGGACCTTGCGATGCTGCTTGTTCGCTTTCTGTTTCCCATCGAAACTTCTGCAGCCTTAACAACTGCATTCGTACTGAGATTAAATTACAAACAGGCAAAGATATCAAAAAGCTAAGTGGTTGTGCTGAATGTTTTGGGTGTTATTCGTATTGGTAAAACAAAAAAAGAAGAAAATTGTGCATAATTTTTCTTTACAATCCCAATTCAATGTTTTGAAGTCTGTGGTTGTAATGTGTCAAAATGTGTAAAATGTAAGAAAGCTTACATGGTACGAATACTTTTGCAAGGCACCGTAAATAAGACTGGCTTGTCAAGCGTATTTTATGTGACGGCAGACCAACCGCATGGTGCATACAAGTGAGAGCGCATTACAATGGAAATGTTTGTGTGGGTCTGGTCTTTGAACCAAACCGCTCACCATCATATTGTCTATAAAATCCTTTTTTTTAGTAGATCCTGGCTGGAGGGCAGAGACTGGCTGAACTGTGTGACTTTATTGGGAAAATTAGAGTAAGTGGTGCGGTGTACAGCATGTGTTACTGACAGCGGAATTTATTTACTGGCCTTGGGGAGACGTTCCTCAGTTACGTTGTGGCTGCTGAAAAGCTAATCCTCGTAGTAAATCATGACATTATGCATTCACGCAGCTAAAATTATCCTCTGAAGGTCGGACACTAATTGTCACCGGGGTTTGGCTGAAACCTGACAAAAGTCCTAGCAATCCACAGGCGGACAAACATCCAGATAAACATAGTTCCATTACTCTGACCACTTCACACGACCCCTTGACAATGTCCAAACGTTGCAATTTCAATTTGCATGCTCTGAATCATTACACAAAATGCAGGTATTTTAGGTAGGTTGAGATTGTTTTATTATTTTTAACACAGTAATTGCAAGGCAAATGATCTTAATTGTAACCCCGGCCTCTGAAATAAACAAGGCTAAAAAAACGAAAGTGGTGATTATGGTTTTCTTCGGGCCTGATGTGGGATTTGTGAAGCTGCTGCCAGCTGCCTTTTCATGTCACTGTTTTCGAGCTCCTGCCCAATATAGACCCACTGAATCACTCATCAGAGCACATGCCTTAATGGAGGATAGTTCTGTGCAGCTCAGGAGAGATGCTGGATCCATCTGCCCCCGCCTCGCCTCCCCCTGTGGAATGTTCCCTATGCTGCGCGCGCCGCAATTACCCTAAAGTACGGTGATGAATAGTGGAAAAACTGGTTTTAACAAATTATATTTATCAGTGCTTTTTTTTCCTTCCACCCCACAAAACAGTTAAATCACTGCAGCGAACCAGGAGACATGCATAAATGCCATTATATGACACAAAGTGCTTTAGTGCTTGGGCTGGTTCGTGCTCGGTAGGAAGCAAAGCCAGCGGTCTCAGATCACTGCTTTTCCTGATAGGGATCTTAAATGCCTTGAGGTCCTTTAAAGTGTTTACTTTTCTTGAAAAATTAGACCTAATTGGATGATATGAGCATAAAAGTAGTGCAATTGGACATTGACTAAGTTTGTGGACAGGACTTGGATACCAGGCCAGTGTTTTAATGCCTTCTACATTAAGATGTTTATCTGTCAGTCAAGTCAAAGGCAGAGTTTGATGGATTGTAGAGGGAAAGTGAAGTTAAAGCTCTCTAATTAGGGGAATGCAGTTGCTTGGACCAATGGCTCCTGAACCAATTTAATACGTGGCAAGGCTGAGGAAGAACTCGGCTGGTGGAGGCAAAATACATCATTTGTTTCACTTAATAAGCAGCAAGGACATATGGTGGCATATATGTTGTAATTAAAACTTAAAGAAAGACACATTTCAATTGACAGTCGATTTCTAGTAGTCAATTTTTAGTCAGTCATATTTAGCGTTTTATGTATCTCTAATGAAGTAACAAATGGCTAACGGCCTGTACCTTTAGTACATACAGTTTTCCACATACACACTCTGCAAAATAACAAAATCTTACCAAGTTTTTTCTTTTTTGTCTAGCTTCCGGTGCAAAAAATGTCATGTTGTGAGCCTGCACTACCTTACCTACCTGTTACTACACTTGAAATAAGACAAAACTAACTTACAATGAACTTTTCAGCAAGCAATAGGAGGTTAAAACTCCTTAATATTTATTTTTGTTTAGCAGCTTTTTTTTTTACACATAAAATGGGAAAAAATATCCATCCATCCATTCATTCTTCCATCCATCCATCCATCCCTCCATCCATCCATCCATCCATCCATCCATCCATCCATCCATCCATCCATCAATCCATCCAACTGAGACAGACAGATCCAGGGGCTTCACATTGAATCCAGAACTTTGGACATTACAGTGTTAGTTTTGGGGGTGGCGACATTTTTGGTCTGCGTGTACGTTTGTCTCAGGGTGCACAAAATAGCCAATTTTTTGTTTTTGTTCAAGCTACAATCAGGTTGGTTGAAAATAGAGATGGTAGCAAGAAGACTCAGTAGGACAGTCCAGGAAACCCCCTTCTCCTGTAGAAAACAGGTGTCGCTCATTCAGTCACAACCAGAATACCATATTTTGTGAAGTATCTGCTTTTTATTTAAACCTGGAGTGAATTTGTAGTAAACATTGCAATACTGGCGATGGCTCCACCCACCTAACTTCAAGAAAAGAAAAGATGCCCTGCAAAAGCTTCAGCAGTATGAATAATGTTGGTGCCACAGTCTCTAAAACCTGATAAGCAAAGAACCAATCACTGCTAATCATTCACATTTAGCTGAGAGTCAGTGCAGCTGATATTTTAACCCATCGTAACCTGGACAACGTGCGTCTTTAATGCCACTGGGGCATTTATAAATTGCGAACAAGGTTTCCAATTTAAAGCTTCTCACAATACTAAATTTAAAATATATATAAAAAAATAGTGAATAAAATTTTGCAATTATCCATTTGAACAACATCCAATGCATCTTTTTTTTGTGCAAAGGGTTTGGATGCGTTTTCTTCATTTATTATTTCAGCATAGCAGTCTATATTCATTGAGCGCCAAAATAAGAAGCCAAATTATCACAAGCTGATGCCATTTCCTGAGGTCCAATTAATCGTCTGTGACATGCTTCGGTTTTTAAACACACTCAATGGAATGTAAAATACCTGGCCTGACAGCTCATATTTGCACGCCCTGGAAGCCGGCTAACTGGCATGTTAAAGCTCATATTCTTTAATTACCCCAGGACTTCTGGTTCTGACAGTACGTACCGATCTCTCTGTCAGGCGCAATCTCATCAAAATGAATCTGTTAAAACACGCTGAAGTTCATAAAACGCTATGCCAACAAAACAGGGAAACCTTGGCAAACCAGTGCAGATTTTCTAAAAATACCAACTGCATCGGTTTGAGGACCAACACTGAAATTATTGAAGCATCATATTTGTGAGTAATGAGAGTCCGTTCAAGTAAACATGCGCTACCGTTTTTGGTAACCGCCTCGATTTTTCACAAATGCTCCAGTGAATGTCAGGGTAGAGATTGATAGAGTAGGAAGCTAACCGGCTTTAAAAGCCAAAAATAAAGTTAGCATTTCATTATCATCTGCAAAAGGAAACTGGTACAGCGAGCACATGCTGCTTTATCAAAGAATGAGCAGAAGCAGAGCAGACTGGCTGTGGTGATTCAGGAATTTGGATTCCTCCTCTACAGATTACCTTTCCTGAACTAAAAACTAAGATTTTAAATCCTTAACCCACAACATATTTTCCTGAAATAATAACAAAACTAGCATTTATAAGAACGCATTACCACTTGGCTCCACTGTATAATTTGAAGAGAGATAGATATATACACAAAAAGTGTGTGTTTCATAAACTACAAGTTTCCAGTTTATTTTAGTGTGCTTCCAGTTTGTGTGCCGTTATAGCATCCAGTGTGAACTTGAACTTCATCTAGTCATGTAATATATGGCTTTATTGGTTCACGTCATTTGTCTTTACATCGTCTTACCACAACATTTACATTGAAATCTAGACTCTACCTGGACAATTTCAACACCCAGTTGTATTTTCCAGCTATGATTTGCTGTTGCGTTTGGTCCTGCACACAACCTGCTTTAGACTGAGCTAAGTTGTCAGAGAGATGACCCAAATTTTACTCCAGAATACTTTTTATATGTAGTTCATTGTTTGTGTATGATGTAAGATGTTTAGGCGCTTTGTCTGAAATCTAACTCAAACCATCAGTTCTCCACCACTGTGCTTGACAAATGGTAAGTTGTGTTTGCGATGAAAGGTTGTGCTGAATTTGTTTACATCCGACATGACGCTGTACTGCATTTCCAAACATCTCCGCTTTGGCCTTGGTCTTGTGGTTCATTGGGAGGGACTGTGAGGTCTGTTCTGGGAGTCCACCGTCACCTCCAGAAGTCTTAAGCGGACCCCATCTGCCAGTTTCAGGAGTTTCAGAGACGGGTCCACTGATGTGCAGCCATTTGAGCAAAGTGAGAAGAGGAGCAGAGAAAGGATGCACCCCTGGGGGCAACCGCTGCTGATGGAGAAGACGCTCTGCAGCCTGTCAAGCTCCTGCTGGTCAGTCAGGAGGTTGGTGATCCACTATCAGGTGGAGGCTGGCACTGTGAGTTCGGTGAGCTTCTGGTGGAGGATGTCTGCATTTAAGGTTGAGCTAACATCCACAAACAGGATCCTTGCGTACATCCCTAGGTAATCAAGCTGGTACAGGATGAAGTGTAGTCACAGGTTGGTTCTATCAACCAGCGACCTGCTTGTTCAGTAAAGAGTTTGCAGAGGTGACAAAGGGTCACCATGCCAAACCATGTCCTTCAAATGGTTTGGCAGCAGTCGCTCAAAGGATTTCATGACCTCAGAGGTCAGGGCTAATGAGCAGGGCTAGTGACCTTATTTAATCCTGTAATGGTGTGTTTCTTGTGTGACCAGGATGATGGCAGAGCATTTCAAGCCGGAATGAAACTTCACAAAGCTCCAGAGAGTTGTTAAAGATCTGAGTAAACATGGGGACAAGACATTTGGCTCTGAACGAGCCCATTCAGGTTTTCCTCAGAGATCCTCAGCACAGTCTGGGAGTCTGAAAAGAGGAGAGTGGTTTGTGTATGTATAGGCTTCTTTCATTTCTTTTCTTTTTGGTCAGAGGGAGATGGGAACAAGTTTGAGGGAAGAGTAAAAGAGTAGTGGACGTCATTGAGGTCGTCTGTCAAGTGAAGAATAGAGAACAAAAAACTTTCACTTGGAAGCTCTTATCAGCAAACCAGGTTTAATTGTCCAGTTATGAACATTAAGTTAAGTGTGTAGAGTACAAGACAAAGCCCTTTGGTTTTAGCAATGTCTCCGAGCATTTCACCAGTCTAACTCTTCAGTCCTGGGAGGTCCACTTCAGACTAGATGACCCCTGTTTTAAACGATTTCCATTTGTTGATAATTTTTTCTTACCATTTGAAAATGGACTTCCAATTGGTTGGGAAAAACCCTGATAATTATTTAGATTTCTGACTTCTGGTGAATATAACATAGTTTACAATCGGGAGGATATAAAAACACAGAGACTGGAATTCCTCTTCTTGAGCATTAAGTGTGAGATTAAAAAGATTAAAAACCAAATTCTGAACCTTATATTCTTATTTAAGTCGAAAGTCCCCAACAAACGTGGCAATTTTTTGGGGGGGGCGGGAGGGGTGGAGGGGGATCCATTAGCTTTTACCTTCCATATGCAAATGCAAAAATTCAACCACAGTGAGTGATAAAAAAGAAAACCTCCAATGTTGAATTGGTAATTTCAGGATCGCTTAGCAGCACAGCAGACTCCGCTTCCAGGAACCGAAGTCTAATCTGGATTATGTTTAGCAGTGTTTCCAGTAACTTGAAGCAAAAATAATAATGAAAAAAAAATTACCTCCCAAAGTAAGTTAAATTTGCTTTTCATTCACTCCTTTAAACAAAGAGTGCATACAGCAGTTTAACTCTCTCTGGTCCTATCGAGACAGGGGAAATGTAAGATTAATGGCTTCGTGATTCTGTCGAGGAGACTGCTTTTCGTCATACAGACGGGCCCTTTTTAATCTCACAGCTTTATTAAAACACTTTATGAGTGACAGATATTCAGAAATCAATGTGGGAGCCTTTAGATTTAGTACAAAAGCTGTCTGGGCTAAATAAAAAGGAACTTAATTGAAATCCATTTGCTTTATATTCAAGCTATTTCTTATTGCCACATAAATCGCAAACCAACTCATAGGATTTCATTATAATAGTGGAAACCTGATTCTGGCTCAGATATCTTTTTGAGCAAATAAATTAAAACAAAAGTTGGCAGTGTCATTTTATGTTGAAAATAATCTCATGCGGCAGCCATTCTTGCTCCTCTAGGACGTTTATTTCTGGCGAATGTGGCTATTTTTTTAGTTGGTCTTCGATTAATGATAACCTTTGATAATGTATGGAGCATAAAAGACATCTTTCGAAGGAGTGCAGTGAATCCTTGGTATTCGGGGGGGGGGGGGGGGGGGGAGAAGTTTAAAATGCCTTTTTAATTATTAGAGCCCAAAATTTTTTAAA
>CAEGAF010139813.1:0-56039 GCA_903067075.1 Micropoecilia bifurca
GCATGTGTGTGTGTGTGTGTGTGTGTGTGTGTGTGTGTGTGTGTGTGTGTGTGTGTGTGTGTGTGTGTGTGTGTGTGGTTATGAACACCCATGCAAGTAATGCCTTATGAGCAATATTTTACCCAATTTACCGAATTTATCAGCAAAAGTTTACCCTCTGGTTTATGAGCATGTAGTGCCTCACAAATGTATTCCAACCCTCTTAACTAGTTCAAATGTTCCCATGTTACAATCCCTGCAATGTATTTTGTTGAGCTGCCAGGAGTTAGACCAACACAAAGCAGTTCTTAGTGAAGTTGAATGATGGTGTGTATCTCCTGGAACTGGGAAGCTGTGTTGATCAGATGGGAAGATGGATGGAGCTACAAATTTGAAGGGGGGTGGGGGGCATATTTATTTATTAGAATGACCTGAATCAAATAGAGACTCTGTAGCAAGACTTGAAAACTGGAGTTCACAGAAGCTTAAAGTCCAAGAAGACTGCATTTGATCTTTTTTGCATAATCACTCACTAATTTTTTCTGGTCCACCATATGAAATCTTTTTAAGACACATTCAAATGTATTCTTCATAATTCAAAGTTTCAAGTAAATTTTCCTTAGTGATGCAAATCACACTCCATTATGTGACTAGTGTCCAAAAGAACTGTTCTTGACAATTTTGTCAAGAACAGAATTTGTGCTTGATTGCTAAAGTTACCTAAAAAAAGTAGTAATAAGTTCTTATCGTCAGTTTTGTTGTTATAACAATAGAAGGAAAAACAAGTGGTATGATAAAACTAAGTCCCAACCATATATCTTTTGCTGCCACCACTTTGCTTCACTGTGGGAATTCGATTTTTGTTTTCTAAATATCCAAACGTCTCAAGTTTGTTTCTCACCAAACCAGATGAAAATCTTTCATTTCTTAAAGTAAAAGAATCACCAACTCATCTAATGGACTGAAGTTAGTAGTTCTAAGATGAAAACGTGAAAAACATTTAGAATTCACTTTTTGCTTAAAAGAAAGCCTCACAATTGAACAGAAATTAGCAGGTGTGTGTGGATATATTAAACATTGTATGCGCATACTGGTGAGTGTATATGTGTGTGTGCAGTCACAACATATGTTGTAGCCAGTTGGGGAATAGTTTTCCCCAGAGAACAGTCCGCACAGCCCTCCAGTCAGAGGCTCAAATTAAAGGGAGCAGCACCAGAGCCATGCCTCATCCGCTTTAATAGCATTTTAACTGTTATTGGAGCTTTTATATATATTTATAAATGAGCATTCGGTGATGTCGGTCAGGCCAGCACGCCTATGCAAAGGACGGTGCCACAACAGCTCCAACTGAACTCTGACAAGCCAATTAATGGGCCTTCATTGGGAACCAGTCGTTACATAGGTCACCTAAGAAGTGTAATTAGAAAGCATAGTAAATTCCTATTTTTACTGAGAATGCTTGATTAAAAGAGGGAACGCAATCAACTGCAAGGCTTTATATCAAATGTGCACTGATAAAATTTTTATTGGAAAATAAAAATAATGACAAAAAAAAACAACAGACTGGTTATGCGGCAACCTCATGCTACAGTGAGCGACACACAGCCGCACAAACACACATAAATGTCGCCCACGAGGCTTGATAGATGTGTCACAGTGGGGATGTGAATGGGAGCCAATTACATTTATAATGTCAAACGTGCTGCCGAAATTAGCTTCAGTATTATTATGCGAACGCTAATTGCAAGGAAATGCTAAAATGATTTAAATCGCCAGGGCTATTTCCAGACATTAAGGCATTCTGAAGATAGCCATAGCACTAACAATTTGTACCACCCTTTTTATAATTACATTTAATAGGTTGTCTTATCAGCGCTCTAAAAGTGGATTTGGATTATCACAGGCCAGACCAGTCTGTCAGGACAGATTTTTTTTCTTTTTTTTTTTTTTTTAGGTGATGAGTGCCGGCCACCTTGTTCGTCGTCGTCGGAGGAGAGATAATGTTCTACGGGGTTAAACACTTGGATTGCCACTTCAGAAGGCAAAATGGAACAGAACAGCATTGGCGAGGCCACGCTTTGTATTTTCAAGAAGGTCCACCACTGGCATTCAACGCCACTTAGCTTCCCACCACAATAGATTTCCTACAGTATGCAAAGACACATACAGAGCGTGTTGCCAAGCCGTCCTCAGAGCTGACCCCATCCGGCGGCACTGACCCCGCCATTGTTGGCGCTCCAGGCCTTCAGATTGTATGCAAATAAGGGCAACGAATAGAGGGAAGGGAGCAGGAGACGTGCTTTGTTATTAAGCAAGACTTGAGTCTGCTTATTAATTTTCAGGGCCTTACACTTGAGCGCTGCTTTGAATTATGACAGTCTAACAAAGTGCTCCAGTATGTCTACTATCTATGCATGATCATTCAAAAAAAATAAAAGAATTAAAGTTAGTTTATTGTAAGAATTGTGACTTTTTCAAGCTTTTCTGACCCATTTGATTTCCTCTATAGATCAATTTGAAGAACCCTCGAACCTTAGACTATGAAGTGATTCACCATTTTTCACAACTGCAGCACGCGAGTATGATGAGGAATGCTTATGACTGTGTGAAAGGCAGCAGCAGGAGGAGGAAGGAGATCAGCGTGTTATCGTCATGGGCCTCTGGAGGAGGGGGGCTTAGCGCTCTCTGTCTGCAGCACCGGAAAGCCTTATCCACAGGTGTACAATCAGCAACATAAGCAATCGGCCTCTTTACCTTAAGTCCACATCATCCGTGGGCTGGCCATGCGGACCCAGGGTGCCACTTGGAGCTTACAAGGAGATTAAGGCCAGGATCTCATGAAGAAGTATGTTGTGTATCATTCATAAAGCAACATATTAGCTACAGGATTTAGCTGTTGAACTTATAGTTGAAGTTGTTTTGTGATGTTTTTCCAAGTTTGAATGATGTACAGTGAAAGTAACGAGAAGAAAATGGAAAAACTGGCTCAGAATTACACATAAAGGCTCAAATATGTTACTTTAATGCTCAAATCTGCTGGGCAGGCCTGTTTTAATGGGTAGTTATTCAGTTAAAAAATGATGGACGAAAGTGAGCTCAATTTCCATTCTGATTGATATCTTTTGAATTTATTTATTGTTTTTAGGTTGTGTTTTATTTTTGATATTGAAAATGTCTTCCAGTTCCAGTGTTTTGGGTTCTGTACCAAGTTAGTTTGTTGGTCTTTGAGAGGCCAAACTTGCATTATTATGGCATTTTTAATATATTACAAGAATATTATAAAAATGCTTTTCACGTGATTTATAAGTGAGTTCATAGGAATTTTTGACAAATCTAGGAGAGCATTTTTGAGGTCAGACACTGATGTTGGACATGGAAGTTGAGTTCCTTTGCACCAAACTTGTTCAGTCATATCCTAATGAGCCTTGTCTTATGTACTGAAGAAGTCACGTTGGAACTGAAATGGCCAACTCCAAATTGGAAAAAAACAATTCTTCGCATAGTGACATTGAGATGAGTTGTAAAGAAGACATAGTTTTTCTCCATCAACAAGCTCTTTGCAAAATTCTACATGGATATTTAACTGCTCTTATCGGAAATGTTGGAGCTCATTTCATTTTGGAGCACCCAATTATGCTTGTTTTAAAATCTAATGATCCAAGGAAAAGTTTCATAATTTGGACAACGTCACCATATTTCAACATCTTTTATTCAAAACTAGTTCTAGAATAATTAAAAGAAATTAACATTAAGTTTCTGAAATTACCCTGACATTAACCCTAATGAAAAATGTATGGTCTATGTCCAAAATCTTAGTCTAACCAATTTAAATAAGCTCTACCCTTTTTGACAGAAGTAGTTAAATACCCAGTTAGAATTATGCTAGAAAGTTGTCAATGGATACAAAAAGAGTGTTATTTCTTGGCAGCTTACATAAAAAGATTTTCTTGAGCCTTTATGTAAAAAGAAAAGAAAATTTGCAACAACTTTTCTAATTTTTGAAAATCAATTGAATTATGTTCTGTATAAACATTCCAGTCTGAAAAGGGAATAGCATTTTTAAAGGCTTTAGATTAATATGATTTCATGCTCATGGTCAGCAAACTCCACCAGCTTTCTACAAGATGCTTGAAGGCAATTATCTACCATTAATTTGTGATATCATCAACATGGAATATAACTCTATAATTGAAAAATGGTTTAAATCCTTTATATTGCTAATTTTCTTTAGCGATAATCAATTTACGGGCTTCATTCAGGTCATAAACAGGCGTCCAATAAGAACAGGGATTCACATCCATATAGAATGTAATTTGATGATTTATGTGCCACCAAAGGCAGTCTCCAACCAATACTTTCATAAAGTTGTTTAAGGGAATTACTAAGGCTTAATATGAAGACAGATTAAAGTAATTCATACATCCAATAACCAACGGCAAGATGAGTGAAGATCGCTTGAGGAAGCCTGACCAACGTTTCCCTCTCCACAAGTGACATCAAGAGGCGTCAGGTGGCATCAAAACACAAAACACAGATTTAATACAGTTGCCTGCCATTTTACAATCACTTAGCAAAAGTAAGAGTAACTGAAATAAAGCCAGCCCCTTGTACTGCACCTTGCTTCGTCCAGAGTGTTTGGGCTCTGGGAATAGAGAAACGATTGCTTTCTGGAGGCGTGAAATCTGTTAAGGTTTTAAATTTGACCTAATTACTAACATTTGCTCGTGACTTATGTACTGCACCAGTTCTATGAAGGTTACCGCAAATTCTCTCTGCTGTAAAAAGAACACTCATGTATGGTCACGAGTTCTGGGTAATGACCAAAAGAAGGAGATTGCAGATACAAGAAGCCAAAATAATTTTTTTTTACAGAGTATCTGGGCCCTTCTTCAGAAGCTTGGTCATTCGTTGTGTCTCCACTTTTGAGAGCCAAATGACATGGATTAGCATCTGGTTTATATCCCTAAGGGACGCCTCCATGGCCAGGTGTTCCAGGATTATTTCAATAGGAGAAGACCTAGAACCGGGATGCTTAAGTCCAGTCCTGGAGAGCTACCATTCTGCAACTTTTAGAAGCACCCTTACTCTAACAGACGGGATCAGCTCTGAACAGGCCTGTTAACAAGTCATTCAGGTGTGTTGGAGCAGGGATGCATCTGAAAGTTGCAGGATGGTATCTCTCCAGGACTGGACTTGAGCACCCCTGACCTAAAAGAAGTCCCAGGGACTGACTGGCACTATGTTTCTCATCTTGAATGTGGGAATGCCTTGAGATTCCTCCCAGTGGAGAGGGATTTCTAGACCTCTTTCCAAAGGCTTACCCCTGCAACCCAGTCCTAGATTAGGTGGACGGCATTGGGTTGAGAAATGAATTTTATTTAGGTGTATCGGGAAAAAAGCTCATCACAAATCCACACCACATTAAAAATTAATTTTAAAATGTAGTGCAACAACATAGGAAAAAGGTCAATAGTAAAAACTCTCCTTAAGATATTATAGTAAATACTGTAGAAAAAAAATTGCCTGCGGTTTCCAGAGGCTTGAAACTGATGTACAATTCCTGAGCTGAAAATTGACTTCTTTTTTGTAATACTGTTCTGTAGATTTACTGTGTAAACTTATTAAAGCAACCTGTGTGAAACCTAAATCAGTCTTACAAAGACTGACAGCAGCACTGAGCTTTGGAGAGAAAACCAGGGTTGATAATGTTGGCCTTGATTGGGGAGAGGTGGTAATCAAGCTGTGTGCAGTTAATTCTCTGATCCATTATGTGCTTACATACATAGGCTCACTGTGAATGATTGTGCTTGAACACACACGGCTATCAAAATAAAAAAAAAAACACACATGCACAACAAAAACAGGTGAGCACACACACAACAAGCTGAAAGGGCTCTATATGAAGCATCTCTATTTCTCCACCTCACTGCGAGTCATTAGCCATTCCAGACGTAGGGTGATCAGCAGAGCCAGCCTGGCCTGAGACAATTAGAGACCCCAGAGGTGGCTGCACATCACAATGAGCCCTGCGGCCATGATTAAAACATCAGCCGCTCTCTATGCAACGCTGACAGGAAGAGGGGGGAGGGAGGGGGGAGCAAAAAAAAAAAATGAGGGGACAGAGGCTGTAGTTTTTATAGCTCTCTGTGTTCCTACTTAAAAGACTGATTTGTTTATTTTCGGAAGTGGAGAAAAGTCCTCAAAAGAAAAGTTGAGCTTCAGGTAGGTTTTTTTAGTGTGTGTGTCTGTATATCTCGCTTTTCTTTCCCTTCAGGACTTTAGCAACATGTTTGATGCTAAATATTTGACCTGCTTTTTAATATTCACCAAAACCTACAGGAGCTCTGATCCATATAAAGTTGCTTAAACCTACAGCAGCTAGTGGATTACCAGTGCTGCAACATTGCTATCTCGTTTGACATTTGTGGCTTTGATATGTATCTCAGCCTAGGGAGATTTAGCTAGCAAATCTCCCCCCCAAGTGCTTCATTGAGCAGAAGTGCACTCAGAAAAGCTTAGAGGTGCTGGAAAAACAGGAAGTGGGACACGACACTCTTTAAACCTTGTTTCCACAAACGTAACTTTAAATTGGTGCAGTCGTGCAGTAGTTTGTGTTGCTCTGTCACAAAAATATTACAATAAAATACATTGATGTCTAAGATTGTAATCCAACAGTGCACGTTTAGGATGCTCACACACTAATAGAAAGTTTAGTATGTCCAATCAAGGGGTGAAACGGTTAATCAAATTAATTGATGACTGAAATAATCATCTAATTTAGTGAGCAATTAATCATTAACCGGGGTATACAGTATTTAAAGAAGGTCATGAAGAGAAAATTAAACATTTTAAGACAAAAAAGAAAACTGGGTTGAGCTATTCACGTTTACAATTTTTACAAAAGATCAAGTGTGATCAAATGCTATGTTTACAGATTTTAGGAAATTAAATGTTTTATCTAAGAAAGGGATTAATTTATTAGACCAATACTTTAAAACATTACTGTATAAAAAAGGCTCAAGTAAAATCTGCATAATGTGACAATTTCTGGTACCTGATTAATCATCAGTAAAACTGATTAGTAAAATTATGATTAGCTACAGTCCTGCTCCAATCATTACTGGCTTATTAGATTTGGGCTAAAGTAACAAGTATCTTAACTGTATTTAATGGTTGGGATGTGTGTAGTTCTCATAGAGTCCTCGAGTCAAAGGGGAATCCTTTCTAATCACATCTACTCCAACTGTGATGTGCCCTCAAATTCCCAGACCTCTCTTCCTCGGGTCGACCCACTTCTCCCACCGCATCGTCTTACCTTCTCCCAACACCCTGCCTGCTCAACCTTACCCTTAAAAGCCTGGCTGTCCTCTGATCTGTGGCGACATCACCACTTACCCAAGGCAATGGTTCTCTGGAGAAGACTTAGCTATCCCAGAGTCCCTGCTGTGGGCAGCCCTCTGTCCCTCTGTTCTTATGGTTCAGTCACCATTGAGCTATGCCACATGGGAGCGCTACACACTACACTGCCTCACCCGCCATGGTTTCACCAAACACCCTTCGTACATCCAACTCTAATCACTGTTTTCCAAAGGGACCAGGTGAGATTCTTCATCCAGACCATAGAAAATCTATGGCTGGTCGTTCAAACTCTTCTACACTATGAAAAGTCGATTTGGAAGTATAAAATGTTAGCCATTTATATATTTGAATCTAGCTTGTGAAAGCTATATTCAATAATGGACAAATTCTAGCATTTAAACTTGGAATTCAACTAAAGATGTCGGTATCACTAAGGCTTTATTATTCTCAAATGTTTGTGGTATCTAGCAGAGAACAGTAAGATTAATACATTTACATGCAATGTATTCTTCATGAATATATTCATTAAAAGCTAATAACTACTGTGAGGCTTGTGGTTGTGAAAAAGTCTGTGTTGGAAGAAACATTTCCTATAAGTTCAGAATCAGCTAGGTTAGCTACAGCGCTAATGCTAAGGTAAAGTTACTAGTGAGAAACGCTTGACAACAGATCTCACAGTATATTGTCCAATACATAGATGATTTCCCTCATCACTTGACCTGTTTCCTCTGCTTCATTTGCTTCATTTAATAAGACAGAGCTTAAAGGAAAAACAGATTGTAAGCATGGAAACCTATTCAGGAAGAAGTTGTACTACTTGTGAGATTAACTATTCAAAATTAGGAGGAGGCTTCGGCACATTCTTACTTTAGCTGAAGACGTTTACGATCACTTTATATCTTCTTCTGTATTGGTTATTACAGCTGCATCGGTGGTTCTTTATTTTCTTAAATAGTTGGTCACATGACCTCTGTCTTTGCTGATTCAGCATCAGAGATAATCTAAACCATTTGCAATATTGCCTCCCTAAGTTGCATCGTCTCTTTCTTCACTCTTGCCTCCTTTCTGGAAAGTTTTCATTTCTACAAAACTTAGCCAGTTTTTAGAAGACCCTTTGCTCTATAGAGGACTGATCCTGCCAAAATTGGCAATCATAGAAATAAATAAATGGTTTGGTAAATTTCCCAACTTTGAGTTTCGATTTGATACAGACTGAATCCCCGTGGGCCCCTTTGTCACCTTACTTCCTACAAAGCGTGAGAAGGAAAAACACTACCTTAAAAAAGAATGGATGCGTTTCATTTATATTTTCACATATTCAATATGTATACATTCTTGGCTCTAAAATATAGTAGCTCACCTTTAAATTCTAGTCAAATAAAAATGCATTCATATGGTTAAACCTATTTTCTTGGTTAAATTGAACCATTTTATCAGTGCAACATTCTTGGACTTAACCTTTGGCTATTAATTTTTTTTTAGAACATTCATGGTTAAAGCTAAAAGGAGAACGACTACCACTTGTCTAATGCAATATTGCATCTAATGGGACCAAGTTGCGGCTGCTAAAGCTGTCTTGTTGCATTTGAGGTGTTGCAGCATCCCTTGTCCTGACACATGCTATAACAACTAATTAAATGTGATGGCCGATATTATTCAATTCGGAAACAGTCGTACCTCAAAGAGCAAAGAAAATTACAAAATTGATTTGATGACAGCTAAATTGCAAGAGAAGGCCTTGATTTAACCAGCCAATGTAAATGAGTCCAATTTAGAATCGTGTAATGCGGGCCGGGAGAACGCGGCGGAAAATGATCAGGCCGGGC
This sequence comes from Micropoecilia bifurca, assembly GCA_903067075.1. Taxonomy (NCBI): domain Eukaryota; kingdom Metazoa; phylum Chordata; class Actinopteri; order Cyprinodontiformes; family Poeciliidae; genus Micropoecilia; species Micropoecilia bifurca. The sequence continues at coordinate 9,165 of CAEGAF010139813.1, forward strand.
CAGTCACAGATATTAAAATGAATTATATCTAATCGGAATTTTAGTCACGCTACATTAACTAATAGAAAGTTATTAACATTTCAAGAGCGCATGGAAGCAAGGGGGGGAAAAAAAAAGCTTTTGCCTGCAAAATTAACAGTGGCTGAGCTGACCCACGGGTCTGTGGATGTGAACACTGTAATGACAGCATAATGACATATTTACATTTAAAACCTCACTAGCTAATATTCAGATCCGGAATTAGACATTAAGTCAAGGAATATTTGGTTTACACCCTCAGCCTCGCTGTCTGACTTCAATCGTACAAACTTTAAATCCTCTGATAAAACTAACGGTTATAATTTAACCGAATGTAACCATTTGCATCCATTTGCTGTGGATACATCTAACTATTTATAGAGAACTATTTTAGTTTGTATTCCAAAAGCATAATTGAATTTGCTCTTCTCAAAATGTGACAAATTCTAACGAACTATTTGCTCATAAGCTCATATGTCCTCCCACAATGGAAAGTAAAAAAATAAATAATAGTAAATGTTTAATAGAGATTAACCAGGTTTAGAATCAACTTCATGATCATCAACAGTTAAAAAGACCCAATACCAATTACTCCAAATAGTTGTTCTAAAAAGGGACATAAATATCTAAATTATTAATACCTGATCATTTTTAAGTGATTGTTTAAGTGTTTAATGGTTAGTTTTAGTTTCATTATTTAACTTTAAGACTAAATATTAAGATTTTATATATTTTTTTACAAATATGGACAAAAGTATGGTGCTGGCTCAAACAGAAATGTTGATGTGGGTCTGCTTGGTCAATCCATCCAAGGGTTTTTAAGAGCCATTCGATAGTTTGGTTTGGATGTAAAGGATTTTCTTAACAGTCCTCAGTAAGTAAGGAACTAAACCTTCCTTTCTCACATGAAAGTGATGGACCAACCTGTTCCACCAGGAAGACATGCAGATCTTTTCCCTGACAGCCACACTTACAGTGCCAACTGCCTCATGGTTAAAAAGCGAGTTTAACCTTAGCAGTAGCGTTATCATGACATTAGCTAAAACTGGACACAAATGATTTACATTTATTTTAACAAGTGCCTTATTGTTTAACTATTAAGTTTCATTCTACGACACTGATATTGTGTCAGGCTTAACAAGCTAAGTTTGCTAGCAGATTTGACTAAAGCTTTATAGAAGGTTAAGCTCATGCTCTAACACAGAGGCTTTCTCTGTTCCAAGTCTTGTAGCAGTAAATATAATCATTAAAAAACAACTCAATTCTTCTCCACTGGACCAATGAGAGCAACATCAGCTGAGTGAACAAACACACCCGACTAAATTCTAATTTAAAATGTTTAAGCTAAATTTGCTACCAAAAAAAAGCAGTCAAATGATGAAATTTAGCTAATTTGACTAATATGCAATTCCTTTTCACAGTGTTTCATTCACTATATCTACTTCATCCCTTTGTTTCGGTGCTCCCGCCACTTGTGTCTGCCGTCTTGGGTTTAGTTATACTACATCTTTTATCTACCGTGTTACGGTAGAGTGCCGTCTCTTTCGCTTGTTGTCTTTCATCCTCTTATAAAGTGCATCTATAGAAATATTTGCCGTCTTTGTGTTTCTCTCTCTTGCGATGAGCCCAGCCTGTCATTAGGCTACAGGGCCATCCCTGACAGCTTTCTTTACCCCTGGCAACTGAGTTTTGTATTTTAAGTGTTTTACTTTTATATTAATTTACTTTTCTCATCAATATCACTTAAGCATCTTGTAAGTCTTCAGTCTGCAGGGGGGGGAGTGTTTTCATGTTCAAGGGCTAAAAAGAACACAGGCGAATGCTTAAAGACACAGCTTTTGAGGCTGTTGATACCTGGCAGGTTTTACTAATTTTCAAAGCAAAGCGAATCTCCATAATGGAGCGGCACCCACCAGTCAGCCAAGGACAACGCAGGCATTCAAAGGCGTTTCATCACTTATCACACACACTGCCCACCAAGCCATTAGTATTCACAACACATAAGAAGTTTCATGGACATCACACGAGACAGCTCAGAAGAACTCAAAGACTAGTGGGTCTTTAATAAAGGTATCAAAATCTCTCAGTGTTCACAAACTTTGTTTTTTATGACCGGGGTGGAGGGGGGGGGGGTTTATTTAAATCCCAGTGTTTTTCAATGAGCGAGCGGAACGATTCGCAGGCACACATGTAGTATACGTTTCTGTGGGTGCGTGTTATTGTTTCTAGGTTTCACCCGACTTGGGCTGACCTCTGGCTCGACACGTTCGACGCCAGACATCAGCTCCCCTGCTCTCCTCATTTCCACTCCTCCGCTTGTCTGCAGCCGCTCTGTTCAGCCACAGTGAGAGATGAAATTTTTACGCCAGGCAGACTGCCTTTTTTTTTATAATTTAAAGCACAGCATGAGGAGGAATGGGAGAGCTGAGAGGTGTGGTGGTGGTGGTTGGTGCTTAATGTTTGATTTATAAAACAAATAAAAAACCAGAATTACGAGTTAGGGTTCTTTTTTTGTCGCTACATTTTGGAAAAGTAAGGGTTCTGGCGTGCATGTGTGTGTGTGTGTGTGTGTGTGTGTGTGTGTGTGTGTGTGTGTGTGTGTGTGTGTGTGTGTGTGTGTGTTTGCACCGCAGGGAGACGTACAAGGAGAGACAACGTCTGAGGTTTCTTAGCTTCAGGGTCGGACTATGAAATGTTCCCTTTGCAAAATGTACGATGGTATTTGAGAAAAACGTGAAGCCTTGCTTCGCCGTGTCCTTTTCGGTTGACACTTTTAGCTTTTGACATTCATGTGCTCCGCGTGTGCGTGTGTGTGTTTAGTTTGTGCAAGTGGTGGTCTGATGAATTAAAAAAGAAAAAAGTAACAAAGAGTGTCTTGGCTCTGACGTCCAGCCAGCAGACCTTCTCCTCAGCCCACCATCTGCTCCCCGGGTCAACAGACTCCCCCTCCCAGCCGGTGAACTGCCAGAGAGCCTGGTAGCTGCCTTCAATTTGCCTGAAGACAAAAACCAGGTCTGGGTTTTCTGACAACAGCAGCTTCCTCCGACTGTCTTTACTCTCTTATCCTAATGTAGAGTCATAAACTGGAAGAGGATGAATGACTTTAAGAAATTTGACAAATAAAAATTTTGGGCTGTTTCATATATTGATAAAACCCATTAACAAATTGCAAAAATATTGATGAACGGCTGACTCTGCATTCGATGGCTACTTCTTAAGATTAAATGTTGAACGTCTTTTTGCATTGATGTAATTAGGCAGAATATTCAGATGGAACTACTTTGATTTGATAGATGACTTTTAAAAATGTAGCAATATTTTCTATTAAGACTGTTATAACGATAAACATTATAATGAAAAACTATTACTTACTTTTTAGGTCCCTGTATGGCTGTGACTGTATGTACAGCATCACAAAACAATTTGGTTCTTGAAAAATGTTCCCATTTGAAACAGGTTTCCCCTTTTATAAAAAGTGAGATTTATATCACTAAAATGCACAAAGTAACTATTACAGGTTGTAGAACAGTAGAGACTGGGTCAGAGGTTATATTACACAGACATAGAAGGTTTATGTCACACCTTATCAATGTTTTAGAATGGACCAGTCAAAGTCCAGACCTAAGTCTGACTGAAAATCTGCAGCATAATATAAAAATTCATTTCCAGAGATGCTTCACATTATTTTGTGAGCTGGACCAAAACACCAGCATCTGGAAGAGACAAACCTCCAAATGCATGCCAATCTAAAGAATCATGTATTATTATTGTGCTAATCTTCATATTAAATCCCGATATCATCTAATTCTTAATGCTAAAACCATATGAGTGTGTTTCCTGGCCAAAATGAAATAAAATAAACTGAACAAATACATGTTGTGGTAAAATCAGTGTTGTTGTGACTTCATTTGTGGGCAAAAAAGGTAAAAGCAGCACAAGGCCTGAGGTGGCTGTATTTATAGAGTGAAAAACAAAGAGCCCAGATGCTCAAAGTCACCCCAACGTGTCCAGCCAATTTGAAGCCATAAGAATACAAGGGCAGAAAAACTGAGCTGCATATGGCTCCTATAGACCATCACCTGCAGAAACATTACATGGACTTTTAAACAAAACCTTAAAATTAAGCTAGTAATTATTCAGTTTGATGTTCTGAGCTAAACTGTAGTAAATCTATTGTCGCTATTCTGCTTTCTTGCATATTTTAACTTCTACATGCATATTTTATTCTCTAACATATATGTAACTGTATGTAAATAAGAACACATTCTCTATAACCATGCTCTCTCATTTTACTGTAAAAATAAAAACAAAGGTTGAAATTGGGATCAAAAATCAGTTTTGAATCACCTGAAAAGTATTTATTTATTACTGTTTTGTTGTAATGTTCTGTAAACTGTGTGCTGGCTGACATTATCTTGCAAAAGAGATTTTTAATGATAATCATTTAATATCCTATTAAACTGAATGGACTTTGTTTCACAATCATCTGATCTGCTGTTGTCCCTGTTGTTTCACTTTTCTTTCTCACTAGTTTTTCCTTCCACTCAACTTTCCTCTAACATGTTTGAAAGCAGCATTCAGTGAACGGTCAGATTTTGTACCAATCATGTACCGCTGGACAACTGTCAAGTCTGAAGTCTTCCCATTAATTAATGCCACAATTTACTGCAATCTTTTTCCAAGAGACTGAATTTCTTTGTTTTTGTTAGCTGTTCAACATAATCATCAAGCAGAAACAAATACTTCAAATATGTCAGTCTGTTTGCAATGGTAATATATAAACTGAAATGACATTTTCAGTGATTTTCTAAATGAATGTAGATGCTGGGTAGCAGAAAATGTCGGTTTCAGGCAGAAATGAAATCTTATTCTGAGATTTCTTATGATAAAATATCAAGTGTGAATAAACCAACAGACAGCTTAGAGTAACTTAAAGTAAATAAGCTTTAGGAGATTAGTGCATCCTCAGTCTCTAAGGCACCAACAGCTCTTTAATGCTCGTTTTGCAGATACTCACTCATTCTGCCTGCGATGTGGACTTTACATACTAATAATTTTCTTTTACTGCCTTGCTGAGCTCGTTTGACGTATGCAGCGTGCCGGATTCTGGGTACTTCACATAATTAAACTCTCTGGAAGAGAAAGGGGGAAAAAAGAAGAAAAAAAAAATAACAGGTACATTCCCATCACCAAGGTGAGAGTGAGAGCATTTATGCCGTGTGTTTTCACACGAGAGCAAAAAGGTGTCTTGCATCCAGGCCCGTTAGCACCTCATGGAAAAATAAATAAATAAAAACGTTTTTCTCCCCTTACCACTTTACAAATGAAATCAGCGCTGTGAGGCGGTGGATTAATATCATAAGGAAGGCCAGAGTGGGCCATTAGAGCGGTGTAATGTTGCTCCGGGGCCTTGTGATGGATGGCCGTCGGCGCTGCGGCCCTATTTGCACACAGTCACCTCTGTGGTGGCCGCCATTAGCAGGACATGGGAGGTAAGGGCTGAGGGATGGCGGTGATGCGGCTGGACCGTGGTTTTATTACCACTGAGGTGTGTTTGTATCTCCCTGTATATGCCGGCTTTAGTATTTGTGTGTTTTTTCATTACTGTGTTACTGTTATGAATGTGTGTGTGTGTGTGTGTGTGTGTGTGTGTGTGTGTGTGTGTGTGTGTGTGTGTGTGTGTGTGTGTGTGTGTGTCTCCTCAGCAGACAGATGTTACGCTCCCCGCCCTCCACTCTATCTAACGTGTCTGTCTGTCTCAATGGACGGCGGTAGCAGGCAGCAAACGCACTCAGTGTAATTAAGACAAATTAGCCTGGATGGCAGCTTGCAATAACAGCAGCATATGTTGGGAGGCTGGAGTACAGAAGCAAACAATCAAAATCATCATTAGCAAATCACTTATTGTAAACAGAAGGACGTTTTCCACCTTGGAGCGCTCGCAGATGAAAACGACGACCGGATCGGTTTTGAATGGATTTATTTGAAGTCGTTTATTTTTCCTACCCACTTGAAATGAATTAGCATTTTGGAATCTTTAAGCTCACTCCTCTAAAAGGGCCTGTTGTCACTCATATTTGAGCCAAATCTCATGAGTCCTGATAAGTGATGACATTTCTTGGCAAAAGATCTCAGGATATTATAATGCCACTTTATTTATTGTCAAAAAATGCATTTTTGAGTTGCCTCATTGCATTAACAGAGTCAAAAAGTTATGGTTTTCTGTCATACCACTCAAAAAGCATCAGGATCAAAGTGGCGATTTCTCCAGTTGTGTGTAATAAAACTAAACAAATGAATAAAAATACATCATTGCCCCTCTATATTCTATTGCTGCAAACTCTTGGTATGCTAGAAAAATTTCCTGTCAAAAAACATGAGAATAGTGTGGAAACTAAGACCAAGTTGGTTGTGAATAACTTTATCCCCTTAATAAATAAAAACTCCTAAAAAGCATTTTTTATTTACACTTTCCTTCTTTAGAAATGTGGGCTGTTGATGCTAAAGTTAGCATTTGGGACATCTGAGCTGCGGCTACATGTTTAGCAATGAGAAGCTATTTTAGCCTTGCACAGCTTCTGTTATATGCTAACTTCTTTTAGCATTGCAAATATCTTTTCCAGCATCCAATCAAGCGAGAGTTCACCCCCACTGGGCCAAAACAAGCATCTTTATCGTCCAATGTTAGCAGATGTTGCTCGTCCTTCACATTTACAGGCTGTACCAGAAACGTGCAAATACAAAAGATTCCAGTGGGAACCTTTGTATGAAAAAAAATGTATTCATTGCATTAAAATTGATATAATTAATCATTTGAAATGAATATTTGAAAAGGCCTAGTGAAATCTCTGTTGTGCGTACAGGCAGCTGTAATGTTTTACTTTGGAATTTAAGGATGTATTTATTGTTTTACACCCATCGATCCCCCTCCCTTCTCCTTGCCTCCTCGGCGCCGGTTGGATCTTCTCCTTTCTTCGCCACGTCTTTGTCTTGCTCTATCGCTCTCCCTGTCACTCCTCTTCTCCACACTTCACTCTCCACCTCCCTCAGCATTTCAAAAGAAGGAATTACTTTTTGGGGGCTGTCATTTGGCCCTGGCCAAAAAATTCATTTCTGTGGGTCAAGTGTTTCAAGCTGTCATTTTTGACAGGAACCATCTCATACAATAACTATATGGAGGGACCTTGACTTGGGAGTACTTTAGTGTTTTTTTTTTGGCTTTCTCCACTTCTTTTTTCTTCCTCTCTTCATATGCATGCTAAAAAGATTTCAGCTACTGTAGGCACGAACGGAGGAAGACGGAGGCAGAGATCAATACTCGATTAAGAGAATAAACTTGACCACGCACAAAGTTATGTGACGGGTAAAAGAAAGAAACAAGATGTTCAGCAAAGAAGCCGTCCAGCTGGATTATAAAGGCAGAAAGCGAGACTCACGCATGGGTGGAGTAAAAGTGAGGAGAATATAAACCTCGGCCTGTGTTTGCTGGGGACATCCGCTTTCTGTGGCATTGGACTTGAGCAGACAATCTATTTACAGTGAGCTCAGGGGAGCCTATAAACAAATGTTGAGTAATTTCAGCCAGGAGTAATTACCCTTGCCGCTGACAAGGAGAGTGTGTTAGCGCTCCCCTTCACCCTCGGCCCTGTCCAGAAGGCTTCGAGCTGCTGCGCGAATCCAACAGCCGCCTGGACATGCACAGATGTACATTCACACAGGAGGAACTCCTCGCATACACATGGCGTCGGTCCAGCTGTCGATAGCGCCGACTCTGACCGGTGCTCTGACGAAACGCACTCGCCTGCTTGGAATCATGTTATCTTCCCCCGCTGTGAAAGCCTGGATGTTTCAAGGCGAGGAACTTTTCTTACCCCCCCCCCCCCCGTTTTGGGAGCTTTATTAGGGTTAGGCTTAAAAACAAGTAAGTGCAGCTCTGGCTGCTTTCAGTGACCTTCAAGTCATGGATTCACAAGGAGGAGCTGCTTCGTATCTGCTGAGACGTAAACTCACTTTCAAATCATTTTTTTCCTAGTTTCCCTAAAATACTAAGCGTTCCCTACTGTAAAGCTTCATGATGGCAGCATCATGCTGTGGGGTTTTTCCCTTCTAGGAGCCGAAACGTGACTCCAGGATGACAACCCAGAACAAACACAAGCTTTTCAAAGTTCAGGTGTAAGTTCAATTGAGAATCTGCGACAAGAGGCAGATTTTCTGGAGTTATTTTGCACAGAAAAAATGGGCATAAATGCACATTGTTTTAATTCATAAAAAAAAAATTCAATTGATAATTATGCAGGCGCGGAGCTATAGGGAGGGCTGGGGGGGGGCCGCTGCTCCCCCAAACCGGGCCAGATGGGGGCTCGAATCTGGAGGTGCCAGGGAGGGAGGAATGGTTTCAAGTCGCTTAAATGTCTGATTATAGACGGAGAAAGTGCGCCCTCGCCTGTTGAGAAAGGTGTATTTAATGTTAAAGTTACCTTCCCCAATGAAGGGTGAAGGGGAGCGCTAACACGCTCTCCTTATTCCCCCCCCACCCCACTCAACGGTTTCCAGTAGCGCAGTCGATGCACCAAGGGGCCTGGCGATGATTCGTTAGGGGTCCGGTAATTGGCCCCGCCCCCCGGTCCAACGCTGACTTGTTCCGCTAGTGTAATTATGCATTACGTTCTGTTGACAATGACATAAAACCCATACAAAAACACATACATTTCCAGTTGTAAAGTCAGACAAAAAGAAAAGCATATAGGGTGTGCACACTTTAGTAAGGCACAGCAAATTAGGTACCCAGTATAAAAAGGAAATACTATCAGAAATGTAATTATAAATGATGACCAGGAAAATTTTGCCAAAACATTTAACTAGATTTTTAAAAAAGACAAAACAGTGACTCCAGAAGAAAAAAAGAACATTTCAAATGAAACAGATCAAACGGACATCCGTGAAATTTGAATATTAAACAATCAAGTTACCATCTTACCTTCACAAGGCAACTCTCATGGTGTCTTCAACAGATGAGTTGAAACCCGACGTCATGAGCTGCTGCTGTGTCTGACCTAAACACAGACAGGTGGATGAAGAAGGAATAAATGACTAATCACAAGCAAATACAGGGAAACACTAGAAGGTAGTTTAGTACATGAGTGACTTGAAATACAAGGCCAAAAGTGACTCAGGTCACTTATGGCCTAAACAAATGGAGCAAAGAAAAGTGAAGACATGAGATAAAAGCTAAAACCAGGACCATGGAGGACGAAGCTGACCTGGAATGTCTTATGCTCACTTTAAACATTGAAAACAACATTCAATTTGCATTTGATGGTTATTTTCACAAAGTGAATGTGAATTACTCACACCATTATGAAGGTAGTTCTTCTCGACACAGTTTTTAAGTTGCTTTTTAAGATTTTAGCGGAACCTTATCAGTAAGTATAAAATATCCAGTTAATGTCCTTTTTCTTTTATTTTTACTTGAGTAAAAACCACAAAATCATGTCAAGCAACAAGAAAAAATGCTACTTAACTAGATATAAAGGAGTACGTCTCGATTTCTTTAAGTAAGATTCTGATAAAAGGTTAGCAGATCATTTTTTACCTGTTGTAAATAAAGTTGTTGGCATTTCCACTAGGAGTATGCTATGCCAAAGTAAGCGTAATTAATATTATGGAAAGACAGTCACAAAATATGATAATGCTTATATTGTTACAACACTGTAACCTATAATAAAACACTAAATATTTAAACTAAACCGTTTCTGCTGACTCACTCTTTCCTCCAAAGAATATCATCATCATATATTTCGTCCATATTTCCATAATATTAATTAAGCGTATGGTTCTGGTGTGACATATTCTTCTTAAAGCCAAACGTTCATGGAAAAGTTTGGTCAAAAAAACGCAACAGCGCCTCCTATGGTCACAACATACGGTGGTCACAGAAAAAAGTGCAACACCTCCCCTGACGTCACAGTTTCAGCACACCTGGCTCCAATATCGGTTCATTAGCGGAGCGCCGAAGAGCTTGACTGCATAGTGATGAGGTTTAGCCATTTAATTCAAGTGTGAAGAAACAGGGAAATATCTGAAAGTTTAATGACATTGGCTCTCAAGGACTAGAGTTTGAAGCCACTGCACTTAAGCCACAGGTTTATATGGAATGACAATTAAAAGAGGCGAAATGGGAGCAACAGAGCAGCAGCAGCGGTGTTTTACTGTGAAAGGATGCGCGTGAGTATTATTTCCAAAGTAGAATATAGTATGTTAATGCCTCATAAAAACTGTTGATGTTAGATTTAGCTTTATAATAACGACACCATGAATGCGCCCTCCGACTGAATATTGTATTCAATGATTTAGGGTAATTTTCGGTTCAACCAAAAAACCGTAACTTACCTCTGTTATTCTCTCTGTCTGCTAAGCTGGCTGCGTTGTTTCAAAACCGCTTCTGGTTACATCATTAGTTTTTTTATGTAAAAAAAAGACAACATAAAGGGATAAACAAGCTTAATTCATTCAAAGATTGGAATTGAACGGGTCCAATAGGGTCATTTTTCCATTTTATCAAAATGATAAAAGCGGCCTTTAGCAGAATTTTACATATTGAATCACTTCATATGACTGACTTTTCAAAAAATGAGTTGTCAACATCTCTCCTGGGAGGATAAATGGGTCTCCTTTTACTGAACATATATAATGGGATATGTCTGAATTACAAAACCAAGCTGAAGAATCTGACTGAAAGCTACTTTTAATTAGCATTCTGGATGTACAGTCATCAAGCTCACAAATCATGCTATTGAGTAAAAACAAAACAAACAAAAAGCATGCAATCAAAGTCACATTGAGTTCTCCATTGTTTTACATTTTAATCATTTGGAAGACTTAATTACAGGATTGAAACGTAAGTAGCAAACAAGCAAATTAATTTTCACCTTAACCTCCGAGAGCCAAGCAGCCAAGATACGGACTTTATCCCATCGGATCGATTATGATCTCCCCGCTTGAACGGAATGGATTCCCATGCAAATTTGGCCCGATCGAAGGCCATTCCTCTGGAATCAATATGGCAGCTTTTCTAGAGCTGCTAGATACCACTGTGTCAGGACAGGATGAGAAAATAACACACTATTATTGTACTGAATAAAACATCAAAAATATGATTTCTGTAAAAGCAAACAAAAACAATATGTATCTTATAATCAGTTTTGGGTATAGAGCTCGAGAGTTAAAACAGAACAAGCATTTTACAATACAAAGCTACAGAGATAGCCTTTCCTTACCCCAATCCGCTATCTCCTCTTATGTAGCTTTGAATACTGAGCAGGGGGAGAGATGTGGCTGCTTAGCCTCACAGTTTCCAGTCACAACTGGGAGTCGCTCATGTTCTGCTGTTTGCGCTACCAAACAGCAGGTGAGGAGGATGTGAAAAGTGAGCAAAGTTCCATCTGGTAACAGAGGTTTCAAACGCTACGGCGGAAACGTTCATCTATGAATTGCTTCAAGCTACTTGGTAGCTAAATTATTAAGCTAGCTGAGTGAAAAGGTACATTTATGGTAAGTGTTTAGATGGTTTTGTGTAGTTTTTCCACACACAACCTCAGCATTTTGGGTTCATCTCTGTTTCATAAACAAGCGTGAGGAAAGTTAAATCATTTTAGGATGGATTACACCTTTGATCTTTTTTGTGGGGTGCGACATATCTTACTGGTTGAGTATTTCCAAAAAAGGCAACAGAAATGTGAAAGAGGTCAAAGTGCATGGATATATTTGTCAGAAACGTACCAAAAAAGAAAAGCTTTAGTGGAACTTACACCGCACAATCATCTATGAAATGTAATTTCACGTTTTATATTTGCTATAGTGAGTTTCAGAATGTTCTCCAATAAAAAGCTAATCAGCTGTGAATAAACTAAAGCTTACTGAAGGTAAAGGCACAGTCTCACATCCCACATCACAGTTTCAATGTCACATCTCTGCTGTGTGGTCCGTATTACATCACATCTTTCACTGTCCACTTAGGAGGTACGGCATTAGCATTTAGCACAGCTCACACACTGGGGAGGAATGCATGTGTGTTTTCTCCAGTAGCCTGTCCATTTCTGTGACCCACACTGAGATTTCCATGTAATTTCATTCAGAAATTACAAACAGCTCAGATTTATATCCTCTGATCACATTCATATTAATGAAACCAAATATTTAATTAAAGTTTGTGCATAATTAAAAGGGGGAACATTAGGTTTAGGGTCTCAGATTAGGTCAGATAAGGTGAGAATTTTGATTTCCATCACAACGACCTTTACAGTCAATGGTGTCATAAAATCAATAGATGTTTTTAGTTTAATCTAAGATTTAAAATATAGTATACACAATATAGAGTAGTGCGGCTGCACTACCGATCCACAAGCAGGTAGTGCAGGGCATTCTGGGTAAAAGCAACAAAAACAAATGTGCTAGCCTAGCGCTCGCAGGATAAATGGCTTGAGATCTTTTTCTCTTTTATCCAAAGACAAAGAGAAATCCTACAACTAAAATCTGACACCATTCCATTTTTGCTTACATTTCATGAAGAAGGAAGTTGTGCTCCTGTCTTATTCTGAGATTTTAAAAAATATTTATTTTGTCGTTTCTTTCCATGGTTCTTGGTGCAGCAGTCGAGGGAGTTGACAGGTTTTTCCAAAAGGTTTGGACCGTTTGACAGAATGCAGTGTGAAGGCAAAACGCAGCAGCTAAAAATGTAACAAATGTTGCAAGTTTGGTCCTCAGGTGTAAAAACACCTCTGGTGTCTTTAAATCAGACTGAAACAATGGCACCAAAAACCAAATCTCAGGAGGATACAAGGTTCGCTACAGGTGAAGATGATACAAGACGCTGTTAGTAATTGAAATTATTTCAATTAACAGAGCCTAATCAAGGCCATCATGAAGCGTCATGGTGGGGGTCACCCACATGAACAGTGGTCCATGTTCTCCCAGTCTTCTGTTTTTGACCCCAAACCTCAGAGTTTTGACAGTCTTGACCTCTTCAATACACAAAGCAACAATTCATCCTGAGGAGAAGAACAAGTAGACGGGGGTAAAAAAAAAAAAAAAAAAAAGCTTAGAGCGGGGCCGATCGATAAACAGAGTCGGAGCTGTGATTTATTTACCGCTGTGTGTTATGTAGAGGCGAGAGCAGGGAGAAGAAAAGCCTTCTGATATGGCCACAGGCAGCCGACATAATGGGGCCCTCTCAATCTTCTGTGAGTGGCTTGTTGGATTGTCAGGCGGGTTTCCGCCAGTGTTCAGAAGCGCTAGCCGATCAAGCCCCTGAGACGCGGGCGACCAGACAGATGATTACTCACTGTAAACGATCCAGGGGGGGGGAAGGAGAAATAACTACAGCGGATATTGATGACTCAATAGACTCTGTGACAGAGGATTCCATTTGTGTCTAGATAAAGTGTTGACTGTCTTGGATCAATCATAATACAGACCCCTTATTGAGCATAAAAACCATGTTTAATCTCATTAAACCCAGATCAAGCTCCTATCTCTCCTCCTCTTGTCTCTTTCCTAGGAGCTTACACATACCTGGCAGTCTGTCTTTCACTGTACGGCCATGTGAGCATGAGGCAAAAAGACAGTGGGGGATGGGAGGGGATATTAGTTGTGTTGGTGGTGATGGGGTGGAAGGCGAGGGGCGCAAGAGGAGGAAAGGCATGGGTGAACAAGAGAAGATGGGGAAGGATAAAGAAACCTGTGAGGCAATCATTTCTGGCAGAGTGGTGGCAGTCAGTTCAGGCGTGTGCGTGTGCGTGTGCGTGTGTGTTTTCTAATTTCAGACAGTTTGGACGCAGACGAAGCTCAGCTTTGGCCAATAACAGTTTACGGACTGCTGATGTCATCACATTTTGACAAACTTCTCAATCCGCAGTGACCTTGGTGGTGTGCAGACGCACTCGCCCATCTCCCTGCTCATCTCCTCCGCTCTCCTTCTGCCCGTCGCTCGGCAGTGGGAGCCGGTTAAGTTTTACTGTGGGATGGCAGGAGCTGTAAAACAGAGTTTCACTCATAAAAGTGGTTATGGGGTTGACATTTTAAAGTTTTTTAGGATCTTCATTTTACGGTTAGCATGGTTAGCATAGTTAGCCAAGCCACAGTTAACGTGTGTTTGGGCTAAAGAATATAGACATTTACCTTGACCGTTTGTTCAATAATAAGGGGAGGTTGAAACTAACTTAGCTATTTTCTGTTCAGCCTTCCTGTTATCTGGTTGAGTCTGCTCTCTTTCACTTTCTAGACGCCTAGATAGAAATGTCGAGATTTCATGAATTATGGTGATATATAGTCATAAAAACCAACTCTGTTATATGTTTTGCTGCTGATACACACCCAACTTAAATGAATGGATGATTAAGAGACTTCTCAGGTACAAAGATAACAAAATAGCCTTGTATCAGTACAAAATGACATGACAACCTGGTGAAGAGCAGTCGCCACTATGCTTACAGTAAGAGTAAGTTTAGAGATCACTTTTGTGGCTCTTACCCCCAGATTGACAGGAAACGCAATATAGACAGATAATTACAAATGGTTCACTAAATTTGTCCATTAGGGAGGGAATTTTAGAACAATCAATGAAACAACGAAAAGTTATTTAAAGAATTCAAAGTTTGAAATACAGGCGAGCATCAGTAGCCTGAATGATCCGATGAGATAAGGCTGTGGTGGAACTCAGGTGACACTCACCTCATCAGTCAGGCCTCTCCTCCCCCATCCTCGCTCCATGCTGGAGGCCTTGGCCCTGAAACCCAGCTGACTGACAGCTGTTGATTTGGATCTCTCCATCACATGCCAGATAAAAGAGAGATTCAGGACTCACCCCTCTACCTCCCTCCGTCCCTCCGCTCCGTCCCTCCCTGTATTCCCCTCCCGCAAACGCAATTCCCAGGCACCAGACTTTCCGCAGGCCCTCCTAATGAAGTCATTCCCAGTACACATGATCGAGGAAAATTGCCACAGCACCAACACCGGTGCTCCAGCATCTCCCATCCCCCCCACCCACCACCATCCTCCATCACCTCTCAGTGTACTCATGTGGAAACAGCAAGTGGTTATGTGCGTTTCCTGCGTGCGTCCCTTCCCTCCCCGAACGTGAGCGCGGGTGTGTAGGTGTGTGTTTTCTAACGCCGACTGCTGCTAATTGGATGTCTCCATCCGCAGTTATACACAACGTGGCTTTATGGAGGAGAGAGAAATCACTCCGACACTGTGGAGGAAACACGGTGTTGATGGAATCTGTTGGCAGTAAAGGAAATGATCAGATCATGAGGTTTGATAACACAAGAAAAAACAGTCAGTAGACGGAGACAGTGATTTGTACCTCTGGAAACACAGTAGCCTTTGATAGGTTATGAAGCTAATGAATCTCTGAAGCCATCACCCAGTGAAAAATCTGTGCGGGGTCCAACACACCGCCTAATGCGAATCAGAGTCCCTGATAGTTCACTAAGCGACAACTTCCTCTAGAGAAATCCTCTGGAGAGGCTGTCAGTCGGTCCGTCTGCCACTCACCAGCAACACGACAGCCAGTTCCCGAGTGGCTGCAAACACTGCAAGCTTCGCCGATCTGACAATGACAACAAAAAGTGGGGGAGGAAAAGTGTTACCGAAGGTACCATCAAGTGACAACCAAAAAGGCTCTTTTTACGCCTTCCTTCGTCTGCAAGGGGAAGATGGGCAGTGGAGGGAGGGCAAGTCATGTTAGTAGAGGGGTTGTGTGATCAAATAGACCCGATTCCATCTGAATGGTGACTCAAAAGTTAACAGATCCAGTTTTTTTTCTCTAATACCCCCTAAAAAAATGAAATTCAACTACTCTTAGAAAGTTGCAGAGGTTTGCTGGAGAACATTAGTGGATAAACAACATCATGAAGAACAAAGGACACAGCAGATAGGCAAGAGATGACCGAGTTGTTTGGAAGGTGTGGTGGAGCTAATTACAAGTCAAACTTGAAAGAAAACCTGTTAATATTTGAGGTTCACCTTCCAGTAGGATTATGGCTCTGAACATACAGTCAGAAATACAATAGAGTAGTTTAGATCAAAACATATTCATGTAAGAATATGGCCCAGTCAAAGTCCAGACCTAAATCCAAATGAGAATCTGTGGCAAGACATGGAAAATGATCTTTACAAATGCTCTCTCGTCTACATTGAAGTTTGTTTTTCACGTGAAGAGGTTCAAGGAGTTGGAATACTTTAGAAAGTCTCTGTACCTGTAAAGCTTAAAGAGCATCTGAGGTCTTGAGTTGTCAACGGCACCATTAGACTAAGAAAGGCAGGTCAACATAAAAGATTTCATAAAGTCTAAGTGAACATTAGCATTTCATTTAGAAGACCCAGTCCACTGATGCCGTCCTTCTGAATCAAAGCTCATTCCTCTTTCTGATTCCAACTGTTGTTTATTAAGCTTCTAATTTGTAATTTCCATAACAATAAATGCAAAGTATTATCAATATGCCAACACCATGCATTATTAAAGATTAACTCCATTAGCATAATAATAAATTAGCATAATCAAGACCACTATTTGCAAGGGAGATGTTGTGGTAAGCCATGCAGGATATCCATCCTTCAGCAGAAGGTGAACCGGTTTTACTTTTTTCCTTCAGAAGGCTTTCAGAAAATTCAAACTCATCAACAGTATTCATCAAATATAATGCAGATTGTGTGTATCTAGGTGACCCCATCGGCTGTTTTAGTGGGCTGTATAGAAACCGAACAGCCTTCAGTTCCCCTTTCATTGAGTCATGGCGATTTTTGTTCAGGCTAGGTTAGCTAGATTAGCCATGTTGGAGGCATAAGTGATTGATTCGACTTTGCGTAAGTCAATTAGATGCGGCATAAAGGGTTAGGGTTGGTCGTTTGGTCAAAAGATTTGGCCTCAATCGAAAAGTTGCCCTGTTGGTTCGCTTCCTTAAAGTAGAATATTTGAAGACAGATTTGTTTAAATGTAGGCATGTGTTTGTGGGAACCTAACATGGAGTCCAATGTGTCTATAATGGATTCTCTATGTCTGGTACTGTTGCAGTCAAAACTACTTAATCTGCCACCGAGTCAAACCAACACTTCCAGTCCAAACCAATGAGAAATCCGTTTTAAGACTACCCGTTGTTGCACCAGACATTTAAAGACGTTCATTAGTTAGCTAATGTGTAACATTTCTCCAAGCTAAACGGCACAGAACACTAAGTTTCAAAATTTTATTTAACAAACACATTATAAAAGTATGTTGAGTCAAAACTTTATAGAAACTACTTTGCAAGTTGTACGGACTGTCGTTGGACTTTTTTTCGACTTGAAAGTTGAATTTTGGTCTCATCTGCCCACACAGATGACTTCTGAACATAGTTGTACGCACTGGATATCCTTTAAGTGAAATGGGTCTAAATATAAATACATGGCATGTTGTTCAGATTTATATTTGGAGAATATGAAATGAACTAACCTTCTATTTCGGTTGGTCTAAGGGTCTATTTTGTATGTTTTCCTCCTGATATACATTAAAATATGCAATATATCTCTGGTAATCATTAAATTATGCTATGAGTTCTCGAGGTATAGCCGAAGTGAGGCAGCTTGCCCCTGATAAAACAAAGCAAAGGCACTTAGCATGCTTTGTCCTAGTTAAGATTCCCTCTCTCCGGTAATACCATGTTTCCAAGTGTCTGCTGGAAAACAAGTGGAAGGTCAAGATCACGAACAATAGATGTTGATTCCAATTATGTGTAAAGCATTGAACAAGATGCGCTAATGATGGCGTTGTCGGGAGAAAAAAGGTGTTTATGTGCTAGTCTTCCAAAGCCTGTGAAACAGTTTATTAAGCAAGGGCTTTATTTCCATAAAGGCTGATAAGACTTCAAATGATTCACTGAAAAACAGTCCTGGCATCGGCACCGCAGAGCAGCGTGTGTATTTATCTCTCTCGACGCTGCGAGACAATCAAGACAAAGATGATAGCATGGTTTGAAATGCAGCACAGCGGCATAATGAGATTGCAGCTACTTCAGGAACAAAACCAGACAAAATGCTTTTTTCTCCTAAATGGCTCCTTGTTTTATTCACACGCACCAAAAAAAGGCCATCGTTTTCAATTAATGAAGCAGGGAATTGAGTCTGAGGTCCGGCGGGATATGGATTAACCATGATGGCTTGAGGGCCCAATCTCACACCGAGCCTCTGCTGCAGTCTGCATGGAGGAATTTCTCATTCAAGGCCTTGGTTGCCTTCAACAGCCCCCTCCCTCCTTCCCGCCGCCTCCTACCTCCAGCTCATCCACCCATTCCTCATGCTAAGGTGAGCTGCTTCAGTGCAGACCGCTATTAGTGGCGGGGGGAGATAAAACTGTAAGTGTTGCTCCCAATTAGTGCATCAGTGACCGCTCCGCGCCTCCTCCACGGCGAGGCCTGCGAGGTATGGGAAAAGGATGGGAAATGAGGGGTGGATGGGCAGCGGAGAGATGTGAGGGAAGTGGCGGCGGGAAGAAGATGGTGGCATGAAAGACGGGAGTGGGTGAGAAAGGCAGCAAGATAAAGAGGGGGCAGGAGATGAAGCAGAAACGGGTTGAGGGAGGAGTGAATGGTGTAAAGGCGGTGGGAGGGGTGGGGGGAGAAGAGTGACTAAAAAATGGCTTAAGCATTCGTTTTGAGTGGCGAGACAGGTCCTATTAACATTTAACAGCATTTGCGCAACTTGGTGTGGAGGTTAGGATGCAAATGAGGAGGAATTAAAACCGGCCAGGGGTTTGTCATTGATGGATTGCAGTCTGGTGCTTCTCGCCACTTCCTAGTGTCCATCACGGACGATTACTGTATAATTAAACCTTATTTCTGGACTCTCCGTCCGCATAATTACTTGTGTGGGAATGTAACCATCATCTAAAAGCTCCAGCAAAATGCTTTAGCATTTAGTCTGGCGGGCTGCAGTCATTTCACCGAGCCGCTAGACAGATAGAGCCGTCTGATGGTTGGGAAAAGAACAGTCACTTTTAATAAGAGGTAGGGGAAAAAATATTAGGCGACAGTCTGCTGATTATAGGAAAATTAGGCTTTCAAGTGGTAAAGCCCTTTGTGTTATTTGCATAATTTATTCCAGCTTTACCCCCTGTTTTACCACCTCTGTATTTTTTTTCTTCTTCTCGAGCTGTGGGCAATTTCCTCTCATATTTGAATGGATTGCACATTTAAGACTACTTAAGGAAAACGATCACTTTGCATATTTTAATTGTTGTGCAAAAGAGTGAGCAGAGGGTGCGAGGCAAAGCTTTCGGCGTGTGGACCCTTTAAGGCGAAGAGAACGCAACGGTGTCAGGAAGATGACCTTTAAACTGAGGGGGGAAAAAAGTGAAAGATTTAAGATGAAAGTGGGACTGTTGCATGACACTTTGGGGGTAAACTTTTAGGGATTGTTGGGTGATGATGTCATTTCCCCTGCTGGGGTAAGCCGAGACTTCCATCCACCTATTGTCTTCAGCTTATTCAAGATTGTTTTACAGAGATAGCAGGTTCAGGCAAAGAAGCCTAGCAACTCTCTCACCAGAGACACTCTCAGTCTGGTGAATAGCCCAGGAGGAACACACAGCCCGTTAAAATGGGTTGGTACTCTTGAACATGTCGGTGCGATGTTATTCGACACTCAATTTGCTGGCATTCACAAGGAGCAACATTGATTTTCCTTCGTATGATTGGCTGTACCCCAAGAGCCAAGATAAGGAAGATTATGGACGTTAACTTCTGTGGTAGTATTAGAAATACTGCATGTCTTAAAGCACATATAAGGTATACTATGTGTTAGCAGCCTTGGGGGAAGTCTTTTTTAGTTTTAGTTAATCATTGATGGCTATAGCCCCTAACCCCTGATAAATAAAAGTGATCTTCTGTGCAGGGGAAGTTTGTTTCAGCAGCTTGAATTTGGGATCTCATATTTTGAGCCAAAATGTTGGTCACTTTTCATGACCAACGTTTAAATGCTGATGTAGACAGAGGAGTAAATCAAGAAGTAACCCTTACTTGGCTGCCTCCTTTCAATGTTTTGGTGCAGCAGCTCTAATCTGAGTCCCCTTGAAGGAAGACAGAGCTTCTTATCCCTTCCTAAGGCAGAACCCTGGAGCCCTACAGAGGAAGATCAGTTCAGCCTTTTGCATTTTTTATCTTGCAGTTTCGGTCATGAGCGAGGAGGATCAGAAGATTGGTAGGGAAATCAAGAACTTTGTATTTTTATT
Source organism: Micropoecilia bifurca (assembly GCA_903067075.1). Lineage (NCBI taxonomy): Eukaryota > Metazoa > Chordata > Actinopteri > Cyprinodontiformes > Poeciliidae > Micropoecilia > Micropoecilia bifurca. Next base: position 29,443 of record CAEGAF010139813.1, read on the forward strand.
CACTACAACAGACCTTAGGAACTACTCAAGTCCAAGCTCACACTCAATGACAGAACCTCTTGCCTCATCCTCAAGCCAAGATCAGTAACCCAATGATGAAGACTCATTTCAGTCATTTGTATTCAGGATATCTAACGTCCTGTCATGATTTGTAATACCAAACTGAGGGTTTGACGGAGAATAAAGATAGATCTTTAAATTAAAAACCTTACTTTCAGGTTGAGTTTCTTCTTTTCTGTGACAGACAGGCTAAACCAACTTAAATTTAGATGATACCGCAAATCGTCTATTATTCTGATCAATCCTCACATAATTTGTAACAAAAACCCACCCAAAATATTTGAACTCCTCTGTTTGAGAAAGCCAGTAAACCAGGCAATTTGAGAATCTTGCCTCTTGGATGCGAAAACAACCTTGAGCAATGCTTTCATCACTGTAGACAAAGCTCAGATAAGTCTATCTTCTGCTACATCCTTCATTCACTTGTGAACAAGACACCAAGACACTTCAGCTCCTTTGCTTGATAACATAGATAAAGCAGGAAACTGAGATCTTTGTCCTTTGGCTAATCTCCCTTACTATGACAGACTGACACTTCCTCACTTCAGATAAAACCCCAGTTGGCTTCCACGTCATCCTGTCAATGTTTTTTCTATAAAAACACCAAGATATAAAGACTCTGTCACAACTTAAAATGAGCATTTCTCTTTTTCCCCATTTTCGAACCATTGTCTGTTAAGTTATAAAAATGCAAGTCCGTGTTATTAGCCCCCATAAGAGTTTTGTGCGATAAGAAATACTCAAATGACCGCTTGGGTGTTCCCAGTCTGGCTTATTTTCTTTGCGGAAAATGATCTTTATTTTTGCCATGGATATGGGAAACAAAGAGTTTGATTTCTGATGGCTATAGCATATCTCTAAATGGGAAACTAAAGAAAACAGCAGCTCTTGGTGAACTTTAACCTCTTGTGAAGCATTCGGAGTTTTCACAGATAATTACAGAGGCTATACAGCAGCTTCCCACACCTCAGCGGCAGCTATATAATGATACATTGGAAATGGAGCGGGCAAATGCACATCATTTTCATTAAGAGCGCTTGCATAATCCAAATTCGTCGTGTGCGAGAAATATAATTAATGCTTTAATGTTTTGGTCTTGCCATTCTTAGCACGGCGAGAGAAATGAATTGTTACATTTTAATGAGAGAAGCGACAGCGCCGGCTTTCTGCGCAACACGGATGGGTTTCTAATTGCACACAAGGGTGACTAACTCAAGGCTCATTAAGGCGATTTATCAGCTTGGCTATTTTTTTGGCAGGACAATACATTTATTTATCCACTGTACTGATAAATACATTCTGTTATTAATCTTCCTTACCCCAGTTCATCCCTTAGAGTATCATTGTTACGGAGAAAAAGAAAACAAGATGCAATCTCCCAAGAAAACGTCTTTAATGAATCGTTTGTTGCTGTTTGTACCTCAGATTACATGAAAATACATTTAAGTTGACTGCAAGTATGGCAACATATTCACACATATAAACAAGTGGTGCATTTGTATTGTATGTATAGGTATGTACAACAGAAACACGTTACACTCTGTTTTAAAGTTGTGCAAGTGTGTTATATATACTAACGATTTATAAAATTCCACACACTAAATGAAAATTAAAAAAAAAGAAAAAATAAGAGTGTGCCAACGTATATACACATTCACACACGCACAACCACAGTAGTTCACAAAGGATTAAAGCAAATGTATTGGATTATACATTTCCAGGTCACCTTTAAGTTGACCCCCAACTCCTCACAAATTGCTTGCGAGGTTATTTTTTCTATTTTTTTAATGTCCGCATCGTCGTGTGTGTGTGTGTGTGTGTGTGTGTGTGTGTGTGTGTGTGTGTGTGTGTGTGTGTGTGTGTGTGTGTGTGTGTGTGTTGCAAATAGCTCGGATCAGACAAACGGTGACGCGCGTGCGTGCACAGTGTAGGCTATGCTGCAGCCTGCGGTTGCACCATCAGCTAAATGTTTTTTGATAAGTACAGTCATCTGAGGTAGACTGCGCAAACTTTACGGTGATACTCTCTCCTGATCTCCATCTGTTTTTGTTTTTTTAGTCGTTTTCTCTGAAATGTTGACGTTTGGAAACACGCAGATCAAAAAGCACAAGTGTTCTGCAGCTATGAGGTAGAAACGCTTAAAGTAACAATTGAAAAGGCAGGAGGAGGAAAAAAACAACCTAGGTTTGCACGGCGTGGAGGAAAAATAAGACTAAAAGCGAGGAGAAGGATCAGAGAGCGTGTTAGAACCGAAGCGCAGCATTGACCGCCACGTTTCAAGTCGTTTGTTGGTCCGCTGTAGAGAACAAGTGGAGAAAAGGAACGCCTGCGCTGCTGTTGTGCGCTCTGAAGTGCATTAGTGGGGTTTTTTTTCTGTCCAAAGAGACTCTTTCTCCAGAGGATTTGCTGACAGAAGGAATTCTTGCACAGATTGTTTTGAGGGTGGTTTTCTGACGGACTACTTTGCTTTCCCCCTTGTGCTGCTGCCACGCCGCCTGCCTATCTCTCTCCTCGCCGTCGGTTTTGCTGATGCTCAGCAGAACTCTCCTACCCTCTACGTCAGGTGCTGCACCGGCGGTGCTCATGAAAGTGGGGCTGATCACACACTACAGATAACCGCGATTCAGTAAATGTTTGGTTAAACTTAAAAAAAAAAGAGAGAGAAAGAAAAAAATGACGTCAGGATAACTGCACACAAAAATACGGTCTCCCAGTGGAGTTGGCAAGGAGAGGACACACACTCCTGATGGAATACAGCGAATAATGGAGGACTCACTGTGGTAAAGGACCTTGAAGATTTGTGCTAGTTTATCTTTGTTTTCATCTGAAAAATATAAACAAATCCAAAAGTACAATGCAGAAAGAAAAAAGGTGACAGCATTTAGTCAAATTTCAGTGTTTTTCGTAGGGATTGTATGTGATGGACAAACAAAATAGTGCAAAGTTGGGAATTGCAAGTATAGATTTAAAAAAAAAATTGTAAATACAAATCTAAAAAGTGTGGCGTACAGTTGAAATCAATCAGCCTCTCGTGAGTCAAAAAGCTTTAAGTCCTTTTATTGTAGCCACAGATTCTCAAACTCGAATGGAAGGTATTCTCACACAATGATGCTGCCTCCCCCATGTTTCACTGTTTTTATAGCGCGTTTAATTTTGGATCCCATTTAATGTTTTGCTTGCAAACCACAGTTGAATTTCCATCTAATATAACAAGATGACCAGTTTCAAATTGTCTCCTACATAACTTTGTAAGGATGTCATGAAGAGTCAGATTGATGTATTCAGGACTGTCACTTTACAGATGCTTATTTGTAAAAACATTCTGTAAACCATGTAGTTGTTTTCTTCCACTTCCCAACTACCAGTTTCACTACTTTTTTGTTGTTCCATCACATGAAATCACAGCACGTTAACGTGACAAAATGCATAAAGGCTCAGGAGGTGTGAACATTTTTTGCATGACAGTAGCTTTAAAACCGGGGTTTTGTGGTAGTCAAACATTTGCAGATATAATATTGTTTAACATAAATGCAACCTAAATAATATTCCATAAGACTTGGTCAAAATGGGCTTAATGGCATATTGGAACTTAAGAACCTAAGAAAAGAAATCCAAAACTTATGGACAACCTTTGTTTCCTCACTGTACTTCCTTTTCCTACTGTTGGTATTGTTTAAAATTACAGCAAAACAAATCAACCTAACCAGCTAATGTAACTTAGTTGACCTTTATATGGGCATAAATGAGCAGGTGTTTTAATGTTACTGTTTTAAAGTTCAGCAACATTTCCAGAGAAAAGATTAGAAACAGCAAATCAGCTGCCAAACATCAATTTCCTGGATGATAACAAATGATGTCAAAAACCCCTATAGGGAGTCATTTTTGATATAGTAATGATGGTAATCTTCCATTTTAAGACATGAACAGTGTCTTGCGAATAAATGCTCACCTATAGAACTCATTAAAGTTTGTTGTGTGATGTATTTCACTGAAATAAACTGATAAAGAATAGAGCATAATTGTGAGATGGGTGGAAAAATGTTTTCAAATCTTTTACATGTAAAATTCTAAAAAGTGCGGCATGCATTTGTATCTTTCCCACCCTTTTAATGGTATGTCTTTTCATGTAAACATGCCATGTCCATTCTTTATCAGATCAAGGTAGTTTCCCTGTCCCTCCTGAAGACGTGGATCTCTACAGCATGATGCTGCCACCACCGTGTTTCACATAACAGCCGCACCTACAATGAGATTAAATGGGTTTAATGATGTATTGGAAAAATCTAGCGATTTTAAAACAAAATCAACCTTCAAAAGTCACCTAAAGAATTGTGAAATACAAATGCAAATGCAAAATCCACACTTTTCAGTTTTTTGGGTTTTTGGTCAAAATTATTAATTGTAATGTGACAAATTGTGGAAAAGTTCATATTTTAGAAAGATGGTGGAGTTAATTTTATATTAAAAATTGGGTGATAAGGTCTCATATATGGCTGTAGTTAAGCTCACTCAGGTGTATATTTTCAAATTAAAATTTTGCGTAACGCTGTACTACAATCTTACAAGTACTATGACAAAAACAAAACAAAAATAAATAAATAAATGCCTGATGTACTGACAGAGCTTCCAAGCAGCATGATCAAACAGCCTAGAGTGTGTTATATGAACAATGTTTATCTACAAAACCTACCAGCCTCAACACACCTGCCTGCTTCTGAAGTCTCAGACTCGGCCAGGCAGCAGAACAGTGTTTGCAGAACAAAGGAAATACATTTCAGGATTGGTCAAGAAGATGCAGGCAACTAAAGAGCCTGCTCTGATGGGAAAATAAAGACACGATGCTTTACTCTCAGTGTAGATCATGTTCCACCAATCAGAACACATCTAATACATTCATTGTCACCTCTTTGTGATTTTTATCCCAGCCCCTTGAGGTCCGCCTAAATGTGAAAGATTCTCTTTTCAAATCTTAGTGCTTTTTGTCGAGATTTCCAGAGGTACTGTACAATTTACAAATGCTTTCCTGAGTGTTATTTGCTTGTTTGTTACGTTTGTTTGTTTTGCAGACACGCGACGTAGGGCCCAGACTTCCACCACCGAAATGGATTGCCGCAACAAAAGACTATAAAGGATGAATAACCAGCCCGGCCGCTAACTGTCAGTCTGTCTTCCAGACTCTCTGCTGAAGGTTTAAAGCTCTTAATAATCATCAGCTCATGCCATGAATTTCGATTGTGAGGCAAATTAAGAGAACTCAGAAAGCACCACTTCAGGCACTTGGAAAGCCAACTAAATTTCAAGAAACAACGACATACGATATATGTACACGGACACCAGGGCGTCTCACGCAAAGCGGACTTGTTTGAAATGTGTAAACGGCGCCTGGCTTGTCAAGCATTTGGATTGAAAATTGTCTCATTAACAGCAAAACTGCTTGTTGTTGAATCAAACCAGGTCTCTGTGAGGACACAGCGTCGGCCTTCTGTCGGCTTTTCCCTCTAGCACAACGCTTATGCCCTGAGGGGAGGAATCGTGGAAGCCTCTTTTTCTCAAGGGCAGTGCTTATTTTGCTCACTGGCTGCAGCCGAACATTTTGTTCCACTCGGTGTAAGTGTCAATTTCTTTCTGCGATATACTGGCTTGAAATTTACAACAGACACCTTCAATGTCCTGGTAGGTGAGGGGCCTGATCTGGCCCCGGGGCATCATGCCCGTCATGTCCAGGCCCTGTGCTGAGACATGTAACAGACCTACAAGGGCCTCCTGGCAGAGTCTGGCCAAATCCAGTCCAGAGAAACCCTCGGTGCGCTGCACAAGCAGTGCCAGCTCCTCCTCGCTTAAGCAGAACTTGTGCTGGGATTGGGCCAGAACCTGGTTCATGATCTGGTGTCGGGCGGCGCTGTCCGGTAGGGGCACTAGTACCCTCCGAGTAAAGTACCTCCGGAGGCCTTCATCCATATCTTGAGGTCTGCTTGTAGAGCAAATGACTAGGACTTGGTTGCTTCCATCTTCACCTGAGCTCATAAGGAGAGAGTCCAGCTGGGTGAGTAGTTCCCCCTTCAGTCGGGTGATTGGACTCTCCTCACTGACATGAGCTGACAGGAGCATGTCCACCTCGCTAATGAAGAGCACCGATGGCAGTCGGCAACGGGCCACCAGGAATGACGCACGGATAATTTCCTCTCCGTCTGCCAGCCACTTGGTGGCCAGAGTAGAACCGCTGAGCTGGAGAAACGTCGCTCCCAGCTGACTGGCGAGGCAGCGGCCGAGCAACGTCCTGCCGCTGCCTCTCGGGCCAAACAGCAATACACAGCGAGGTGCTGGTCCTAAACTACTGAACATGTCTGGACGCAGAATGGGCCACAGGACCTCCTCCTTCAACGTAACTTTGGCCAGTTCTAGACCTGCGATGTCACTCCAGTCCACAGGGGGGCCCTGCTGAATGATTTCTGAGGACACAAGGTCCAGGAGGTGAGGGTCGCAGGTTTTTAATTGCTCCTCGGCAGGACGGGACGAAGCGGAAGAGGAGGAGGAGGTGGGCCCTGGTGCTGAGTGGGAAAGGTGGAGGCGGTGATCATCAGCACCTTGCTCACTGAGGGAGGGGGAGGTGAAGCTGGCAAGAGAGTCTGCTGATCGTGAGCCCCCCAGGGTGGAGGAGACATAGGCTGGTGGGGTAAGCGGCCCACCTGTTGCCTGGCTGCCGTACTTTCTCTGCTGCTGCTCTGATGGCATTGCGGACTGTTTCTGAGGATTAAATGGTAAAGATGACTTTTCCGGATTCCTGTCGAAGCCACCGCCGCCCCCGCTGTTAGAGCCCCCATTTGCACTGCTGCTGTCCGCCACCCTGTACATGGGACTCTCTGTTGAGCTCCGCGCCTGGGGATAGCCAAAGTTCCCGTAAGACGTGTCCATCTCTCCTTGGCCTGTCATATAGAAGGCCTTCCTTTTTAACGTGTTGGAGGAACTGCTGTTGAGGGGAGTCGGGGCAATTGGGGTCAGGTTGTGGCTCTGGTATGGGTATCCAGGTAAAGCAGAAGAAGGGGGGAGAGGAGTAGGGGCGGCGATGCCTGAGGGGAGGTATGAAGAAGGAGGGGGCGCTCCTCCAGGGCTGTATCCCGGCCCAACTGAGCTCTGAGCTGGGTAGCCAGCTGGAGGGTAATTATAACTAGACAAGTTGGGGGAACCTCCATTGTAAGCTGGAACAATGGTGGGGTGGGAAGGAGGTGGAGGGGGCTGCAAGAGCCCAGAGCTGTGCAGTGGAGAGGGAAGGGCCGGGGCGGGGGCAGACTGGGAGCTGTAACTACTGTGCAGGTAGGAGCCGCTGTACGTGGGGCCGTATTCCTGAGACGTCATGGAGGAGGAATGCAGCGCCGTGGCTGAGTGGCTCCCACAGCTGCTGCTGGAGTAGCTGGGCTCGCTCAGGGTGCTGGAAGCCAGGCCTGGGGAGCTGCAGATCCCAGAGACCACTTCAGACGCGGCAGCAACACCCCCCTTTCTGACAGAAACGCCCTCTGGGATGCAGCTCATGGGGTAGACGCCATCTTGCCAGGGCTCCGACTCGCCTTTCCGACCATTCATCACCCCAGGGACCCCAGGCACCTCAGAGTAAGAGGCGGGCATCTCGAGGATCCCAGAGTACTTTTCGGCATACTTCTTGAGCAGGTTGGAGGCGGTGAGGGCGGATATGTCGTCGTTGGCCCAGGCGTACTGGTAGGTGGCAGACCGCTGCAGGTGGCCTGACACCGCCCTGTAGGCCTCAGCCTTGTGGGCCGGGGAGCGCGTGGTGGAGGAGATGTCGAAATGCTGTTCGGCCCACTGGCTGTGCTCGGGGGTCCACTGCATCTTCAAGCCTGAAAAACGAAACGGAGACATTACCACACAAGACAACGTGGAGATCAATTAAAATACACCATCCACTTGTCTGAAACAAATCTGAAATCCTACATTGAAGTGGAGACTGTACTCTTCACTTCACCTGTTTTCCTATTTTGTCCCATTACAACCACAATCTAATCTATATTACTTGGATTCTATGCTGTAGACCAAAAAATGTAGGGTATAAATGTGAAGTGAAAGAAAAATTAATTATTTTTTTGTCAGCTTGGGAGCATGTCTAAACTCCAAAGACTTGTTCCCATTCTTCTTTGCGTAGTAGATGATGCTCTCTATTAGATTTATGTCTGGACTTTGACTGGACCCCTATTAACAAGGTTGGTAACTATGAACATACAAATCCACAGTTAATCAAATGTAGCATCATAAAAATGTATGATTTGGCTTATTATAAAGTAATGCAAATAATGGTTTGAGCAAAGATTTTTAACATATGAATCCAAATATGATTTGCGGTGTGTTTGTAGACTCACAAAACAACAAGCTAAAGAAAGAGAGAAAAAGGTGTTTTGCTGCTGTTGGAAGTACATTTCCTAGTCCCTCAGCCTCCTGCCCTCAGCATGATGCTGCCATGATGCACCAACTTTAAATTAGATTACTTTCCCTCAGCAATGCATTTCCTCGCCACTTCTTTATAAACGTCAGATTTGCAGAGTGCGTACTTGCTGTTGCTGGTTACGACATGGGAAAGCTCATGGGGTGTGAACACTTTTGCAGGGCTCAGTGTATTGCAGCAGAGAAGGACAGTGGGATGGCTGCTTCTCAGCCTAATGCACCACAGCCAGACCAATAAGACAGAGGCATTGAGGGTCACTCTATAATCCCCAGCTCATCTGAGGTGGCTGGAGATGGGTTTGAAAATGTGCCTCGCACTACAACTACACAACACACACACACTCACTGATTTGCTCGTAGTGCTTTCATTCAACACACACAAACCTGTGCTGCTCATACACACTGACACTTAAAAAAAAAGCCCTATGCCTTCACTCGAGCGTGCAGTGGTGCACACGCACACACACGCATGCATCCACTGACCCAGACGGACAAACACAGGCACACACACAGCGGCTGTGGCGAGCTATGAATTACAACACATTGTGTCTCAAGCTTAGTTCCTGTCTGCACGGCTCCACCTTGACCTCTTCTTCTTCGTCTACCTCTCTTCTTCGTACCTCCCCGTTGCCTCGTCTTCCCTCACTCCTGCTTCCATCTTTTCTTTTTTTTTTCTCTCCCCACCCCTCTCTTTATTTTTCTTCACCTTCTTTTATTCTGACTCAATCTATTTCGATATATATCTCCCTGCTTTCATTCCCTTTTCTGTGCATCCGCCCCTCCTCTTATTTACTCCGCCTGTGCTCGCGTCGCTTCCCTCCCCTCCCGTTCTCTCCGCCTCCACTCCTTCCTTGCTCCATCTCATCTCAGACACGCTCACCTGGCTCTCCCCTTTATTGCCTCGGGAGGCTGGAGAGCCACTGTTTCCTTTAATCCTAGCCAATGCCATCTGCAAACACTGACAGTCACACAGCGACTCCATCGTTGTCTCGCTATCAAAGCCTTGATGCTATCAAAGGCTGGATGGGGCGTAATCACAGCAGCCGCACGGCAGATTGAACCCTGTTTGATTTGACTTAGTGCACACAAATAAAGGATAATATCGGTGTCATTTAGCCTGCTTCCTGCGACTTATTGACTGGCGGCAGTTGCATGCGGAGAGACCCACAGCTGGGGGTCCGCTGAGCAATCCCCGGCTCTGGAATTGGTTTGCCATGCATCTATTTGCGAGAGTAAATCAGGCACGCCAAATAAAATCTATTCCCTTCCTGCCATCCGTTTATGCTTCTGCAGACACAGACACATGGGAGGAAAAAGCCGACACATTAAGACTCTTTTGCTGCCTTCTCCGAGGCTCTGTGTTTGTTTGGTAACAATGCGGGCAGGGAGTGAATAAGGGGGGATCCCGTCCCCAGACTCTTATTTCCTCTCTAATTCTCCTCTCTTAACCGTCCCTCTGCAGACGCCAGTGGCTAATTAGCAGAATGGCGATCTGCTAATTGTGTTAATTTACAACATTTTAGCCGAGGGGAGTCTTACGGGGGGGCTGGCGAGCCCATCACCCTCCCAGTGTAGCTAGGAAGCCTGAGCAGATCTGAAGTTTTCTATTAGCTGCTGAGCTTCTTTATTACTTTATTAAGAGGCAGCATTTCAGGAGTGTATATTAGCAGGAAAAAAACAGAAAAAGGTTGCTTCAATCTTAATAGAATTAAAATATCACCATCAGGATTTGATTTTAAGCTAAACTATGCATCAGTTATATTTTTGCTAACTGCAGACTTGAAATAAATTAGCCTGGCTGCAGCATATTCTTTTAATAGCAGGTATGTTGCCATGGTGAACTTATGTAAAACAGCAAAAGAAAAAAAAAGTCTTCCAAGGGGTTAATAGCCTGGAATGCTTTGAAGCATATATCCAACATGCTTAATTTAAAAAGGAGGTATTATGTAAAATTGATGTTTTTGAGCTTTAAATGATGTTATAATATTATCCTCATCAGAAACATACCCCTGATGAGTATGTTTCTGATGATTCTTGATTCTTTCATAAATGTTGACTTGCCTTGATTCTTTCATAAATGTTGGAGAAATGAATGAGTCTCTTGTGGCAGCCATTGGGATGCCTAACTGTTTGGAACTGCACTCTCCAGCTGAGATTCTGCCTCACAAAGTGGCCCTTGCCCGCATAACCCCTACAGACTAGCAGCAGAAGCAATTAGCAACTATGAGTCTGCTGGGCTTATCATAGGAACTACTTCTCAGTCCGATGCTACAAAGGACATTTGTACACGGCTTAACTGAAAAACTACATGCTGAAGTGTCGGAGAGTAGGAGCTTCTTAAAGAGACAGAGGTCAATTTCAAACCGTCAAATTGTGAAGTCAATTTTCTTTTGTTTGATATACACAGAAAGTGAAGGTAACATAGTTACTTGATTGCACTATGAAATGGTACTATGTGACCCAGTAAAGGGGTCTGAACACAAACGTATGCTACACTTTTCAAATGTATATTTGAAAAGTGTAGCATACACTTGAGAAACCCTGTAATAATTATTCATTCCACTTCATAATTTAGGTTCGTGTCACATTTTTTCGTCACAGTCATGCTATTTTTTTCAAATATCCACGTAAAATAATTGACAGAGTTTACTGAGCTGTTTCTAAATGAATACTTCCACATTAAATAGCTTAGTGTTTGTGGTCAAACACTAAGCTATTTTTCTGGAAATTAGCCGAAAGGTCCTAAAAGTATTTTTTTTCAGTGGTGTTTTCATTTAGGCAGATTTAAGTTTCAAATGTTCTTTCACATTTGATCTTAAAGTAAACACTGGCATATCTCATAAGGTAGATTTTTTTAGAGTAGCCTTGTGTGTTTTAAAGGCAAGTAATTTATTCACACAGAGCATGAGCAGTGTGGTTTTATTAAACCACACTGAGTGGTTAACAAAAAATAAAAAAACTCACACACAAAAGTAGACTTAATTTTCTAATGAGACGATAATTCCAGCCAAATGATACAATTCCTCTGTGAGCAAGTAATTTAAAGTCGTTTTCTGTGTTCTCTTACTGTCTGATCTGTAGCCAAAAGCTACATGTCTGCTTGGCTGCAACTCTCTATAGCTTTAACATTACCTTTTCAGCACCACTAAATAATATATAGCTGTAGATAGCAAGGATAGCATTCATGAGGTAATGCTCTCGGCAAGTTTCAGCCTCGTCCTCTGCATCAGTAAACACACGCTCTCTAACAAACTAAGTGTGTATTCCCCGTCTGGCTCAGGAGCTTTAATAACCGCATGTGTTCTCACAGCGACTCTCCTCTCTGCAGATAAACAGGCCGGCTGTGAAGCGCCTTCCCTTGATTCCATGTCAATCTGTGGCGATGCTTCTGCAGAAACATCCATCTTTATGTCATTTTACGCTAGCAGAAATCTGGATATTGGCTGAGATTGATCAGGGAATCATGCACTTTACCTCTGCCTGTAAAATACTTCAGTCGGTTTTTATGGAGGAGATGCAACAAAAATGTATATTCCACTTTTTAAGATGTTACATTTTACTAAAACGTACAGGTCAAGGAGTGAATTATCGCTATAGCTATATTCAAATATCTACTTTTAAGTATATCTCAAGCAACAGACCAGAAAATGAACAGAAAACGTAATGATAGAAGCTCAAATTATTTTGTTTTTTCTCAGTTTAGTTTTCTTAGGGTCCAACATTACACACAATAGGATGACGATACCATCTGATCGCACAACAGGAAGTTACAGCATCTGGAAACAGTTTATCATACGCAGAAACAGAAACTGAATAATCAGAAAACGTCAACAGCAAATCCAAATTACACTCCAATAATTATGAACCAGAAAGAGATTATCTGAGGTAAAATCTTCTTAAACATAGTCAATGGATCTCTCACATCGCTTTGAAGAAGTTTTGACTCACTCTTCTTTCCAGCATTGTTTAATTCAGCCATATTGAAGAGTTTTCACATCAACACATCTGTTATAAGATTTCTTTAGATCGGTGGTATTGTATGCTGCTTTTTGAGATCTCTTAGCCTACTTTCATGTTGTTGGGTTGTATTGAAAAAGTTCTTGATTTTACAGGTTTGGCAGTGAAACGGATATCAGCTTTGCAAAAAGATGTGGTTATTCACACGTTATCTTGGTCTGTTATTGGATTATCTGAAACATTTAAGAGACAAAATGCAAAAAAGACCTAGGAGAAATCTGTAAAAAAAAAAACACAGGTTGGTATAGAAGTTATTGCTGAGGAAAGAACATATGATTTCCAGATTCTTTGTGATGATTCAGAATAGAATAGATATATGAAGCTATAAAAAAGGAAACTATTTTCTCCAGTTAGCTCAGCTGTTCATTAACATTTCTGCTAGAATACAGGCTGCTGAGAATTATGTTACTTCATCATGTTACCCTTTTGGTAATTTGGTTTCTATAGTGATGGGGTTGTCTAACACAGGATCTCCAATTGTAGCCACCAAAGGGGAATTTTGTGGAATCACAGAAAACTTGAATCAAACAGAAACCGACTTCCAGGAAGGCAAAATAAAGTATAGCATAACATGCAGTCAGAAAGCTACTGTATTGTCAACAATAATATAAGATGCCTGAACACAGCTTCAACTCTGTCATTATGACTTTGCTTTTATATTAGTAAAACTCTGTAATTTAGAGTTGCAAAAGTGCTAACCTCCCTTTAGCTAGGTAGGTAGCAAAAATTATCAGTGCATTTTGAGCTGTTGAGACAAATTTCTATCTCTTTTGATGAACTACCGTACAATATATTAACTGACCTTCCAGCAAAATGTGGCTTTAATAGTATTCTGAGATGAGATGTTTACACTCTAAACTGTGTTTAGTATCTTACATTTGTAATTAGCATTGTTGGCACTACTGAAACCAACTTTGTGTTTTAGTTAGTGAATATAGATTCTTAGCATCTGCAAAGACTGAAAATAAAATAACTTTGCTGTACTCCATTTAGCCTTCCTGTTATCTCCTTTACATTTCCCTTTCCTTTACTGTCTTGCAACCTCGGTAAATTTGTAAAGTTGTCCTGACACGCTGTGAAAAATGGCTTCAAACCTTTTCCAATCCGTGTTCTTCCTTCGAATTCTGTTTAATTAAAAAAAAATGAAACCAGGTTGCTTTTTCTCAGGAACAACTTCCACACTGAAGAGTGACGTTTCCAGCATGATCGGCTAGGCCAGTCTGCCACGTTGACTGATCAGAAACAGATATTTTTATTTCAGTCCAGGCACCAGTACAACATAATCAAACTGAAAACTGTTCAGTTTAAGTCACTAGATAATTTCTCAGAGCATCTACATTCAGACAAGAAGGAAATAAGAGAAGAAAAGTCTAACGAAGATGAAGGAAGTGTCACAATCACCAAGAAAAACCAGAAACACAAGCTGTCCAAGTCTTTTGTCTGTTCAGTTTAACAAGAAAAACTCCATTTCCAGCATATTTCAAGAAACACGGATGTTTCTAATACCGTCATTAATAAAGATAATATATATATAAAAGAGTGTCAGGCTCCATCAAGGCTTTCATCTCGTCTTTAATGAGGTTAATGCAGAGACGCTGTGATTACCCCAGCAATGCAAATGAAGGCCAAATGATAACTTGCACTATTTAAATAAGGTAATAGCGATTACTCTACGTTATTCAAATGAGGACAGGCGCTTTGAACGGAGCCGCTTTGAACTCCCTGCTCCTTCTCCAAAACATATGGCAGAGAGGATTGACTTAGGGATCATTCAGGGGTTCAGCCTCTAATTCAATGTGATGTAAACCAGGGGCAACGAGCGAGCAATGTCACTTATTGTGACCATGAAGGCTTGGATGTGGGGACTTACTGCACCCCTTTACTTTCCTTCTGCATCCTTGAAAGTTGCTGTAAAATAAAAAAAAGAAAAAAGGCTTGAATTCAATGTCAAATGATTCAAAGACATGGATCAAAAATCAGCCTCTAGGAAGGAATCTTTTTTTTTGTTATAATTTCTGAAGCTATCAAGGCCCTGGGCTTATTTAAAAAAAGAAAACACTAAGAAATTTGTTACTTTTGGAGCAAATCTGGATTTTATTAACAATTGGTGGCCTTCCATGCAGATAAGAATTTAGAGGTGTCATTCCAGTCGTTGTATTTATTTTCTGATTACTCCTTAAAAAGTAAGAGGTCCCAGTGGGTAATTTCCATGCGTTTACATTTAATAATTTCCCTTTTCTTCAAAGCGACTTTACAAGTGGACACATGCAGAAATGTGTGTGTGTGTGTCCAGGAAAAAAAAAAGAAAAAGGTACGGCATCAGTGTGCTGCAGAGAAAAGGAGGAGAAAAAGGGGGAGGGAGTGAGACGGTGCACTCATCTGAAACAACATCCAACAGAAAATCTTTTCCACCTTCTGAAGCCTGCCAGCGTTTTCCTCGTCCTCCTCCAGGCCTCCGCATAGAGAAGCCTAATCATTCTCATTATGCTCGGCGTCCATCTGCATCAACAGAGATGCCCATTACTGTGCGTGTGTATATGCAGTAAACAGCTCTTTAGAGAGAGCTAATGAGCTCTTTTAAGTCTGTCTGCTGTGTGATTCTGCAAGCGGGGTGTCGGAGCAAACTGCCCATTTTGGTAACGTCATAATTAAGCCGTATGTGTTAGGAGGAAGGAACGCACACGCGCGGACATGCACATACATGGAGAGATAAATGTGTGCCCTTCTTTGTCTTTTTAACATAAACACACACAAGAGACCTTCAAAAACAAATGATCATGTAGGACTTATTTATTTATTTGTACGTCGGGCCGTTGGAGGAGGAGGAGCTGCGTGACAAGCGATAACTTCATCAAGAGACCCGCTTTCACACACCACCTGGGAAATCTAAGCGGCCAGTTATTCAAATCCTTATCAAATACACCAGAGGGCATCTTTTAACCTCTCAATCACTACACCTCAACATGCGCCGTACAGTACGCGGGCTTTTGTTTAATGACTTGTTCGTACGTATGTGTGTTCAACAACCTTGTTAATGAGTCCGGCACACTGTGACTAAGCCACAGGCAACACGGTGCTGGAACACAACCTGCCGTAGTGAGTCAAATAATGTGATTAGGTCCTCCAAAAGGCAATTAATTATCAAATTAGTCATGAGCTTATGTGACTCGCTTGACACACACAAGAATCCGAACTGGGTTCATCCGTCCCCTCAGAATCACCGCTAACAAGCTTTGTTTGTTTTGAGCACAACAAATACAATTATGTTTCCTTTCTTAGTGGCACCCAACAAACAACAAAATGATTAAAACCATGTTGTCGTGTTTTTTGGGGGGGGCAGGGGGCTGAGGCAAACGTATGGTGGGTCTGGCTGCCCTGCAGTGTCAGGTCAGAATGTTCCACAAAGAATAAAAGATACTCCTCGCATGATTAGATGATATACGTCACTGAGGCGAAATACTTTTAAACAACAAACGGCACATATCAGTAAAGAAGCCACTAATGAACTATTCAATTGTGTTGAATCAAATTAACATCTCAAACATTCAGGACACAGGCCCATCTAAAGCACAACAAAAGCTCTAATAAACATGAGTTCCACTAACACTAAATAACCAACACGGTGTGTAGCGGAAGCTAACGCTAAAGTGCTAACTTCAAATCAAATCATGTCTGCCCTTGATAGATTACGACCTTTGCACTAGTTTAATTTTGACAGTATCATTTGCATGTTCTATAATGCTTTTACATATTTTATGTTTATATCTTGTTCTCTACTGTTCATGTTTTATTTTGTTCCTGTACATTTCTTGTTTGAAATAAAGTTACTGAGGAAAAAAAGAGAGAGAACACGAGGAAAGGAAACAGAACTGCTAACAGTATTTACCCACTTCAAAATAAAGCATAAATATAAACATTTAGCTACTTAGATTTTTAAGAGTTGATAAACTTTATTCAACTGAAGGTTTACAAAAAGTTAAATTAGCGCTTTAGAATTTATCCAGAAAAATTATTTATGGGAAGTCAAGTACGCTAAGCATTTTCAAACTTAGCAAAAATGGCGCTAAATAAAAAAATTAACTCTGCCACTAGTACATTAGCAGCCACCACTGCCAAATGGTATATTTGGCACAGCACCCAAAAAACACACAACTACAGTGAAACATGGTGGTGGTAATATCATGCTCTGAGGTTACTTTTCTTCAGATGTTAGTAGACTTTTTGTTAAGGTGGATGAAATCATGAACAGTGCTAAAAGGCAGTCAGCTTTCACCCAAAGATTTGGCAGTCTGCTAGAAATGTGGAAATGAAGAAGACTCTTAATTCTTTTCAGAATCAAAGTCCAAACGCTCTCTAGAGAGAACATTTTACATTTTGAAATGGTCTACCAAGAGTTCAAAAATACTTCTAAGTGACACTCTGTGGGGTCATCTGGAGGACCAGAAATATCCTCACAATTTGATTAGTTTAAGATGCAATCAGCCGTAGAATATTGTAGATATTTTCAAACACCCAAATATGCTGTTTTGTTGAGCAATTAAAAAGTACAAGCTTTTTTTAACCAACAGAAACAGGTGGGGGACAGGCAGAGAAACATTTAACTCTATAGCAGTTTCTCTACCACTTCAAATGAAGGGACATAAAACCACAGGTACAATATTGTGGGAAATCTTACTTGTTTTGAATCTGCCATGTTTAGCAACATTTGTGCACTTGCGATGGATGGCATTTAGTGACTGAAAGTGACGAGTTTGGATTCATTTTCTAAATTTTTCAGTATTTGCCTTGCCAATTGAGGAAATATTGTCCTATTTTCACCTATTTGTCAATAGAGCCATCAGGAGTGAGGAACAGTACTACAGCAAATCAGCTGAGACACAACTTCCTTCAAACCTTCACAATAAGAGACTTAATACTTTGCTCTGCTGTTTGTAAAAACAACAGTGCAAGTGCTGTGTGTTTGTTCACATAAAATAAAGGGCAATTGTCAAATTTATATATCTCTGTGTGAACACTAAAAATAAGAAGTCACCTTTATTTTGGTTTTTATTTAATATACATGATTTCTTAGAAAACAATATCTTGTGCTCAAATCTCCTTGGTGGCCATACTTTTTATTTTCCTTGAATTAGCCCCATCTTAAAGAAAATTATCAATACTGACATAGCAAATCTAGAATATATTCCCTTGTTCAAGAGAATATATGTTTTTCTTAACTCTAAGCAAGAAATTTCATTTACACCCAAAATGTTCTGATTAAATTGAAGTGACTAAATTTATGTCCTACATGTGTTTTGTTTAAGAGTAAATAAGGGAGGTGACGAAGATAAATAAATACATTTTCACATTACTGTTGGTTTTAATTTTTATTACTGTACTGCGTCTTTGAGTGTCTTGAAAAGCACTTTATAAATAAAATATATCATGATTTTATTATTATTTGAGCAACAACTTCAGCTTGTAATACTTTTTTTTTAATCTTCAAACAATGCTAAAATATTTAACAAAATTTTCATACTATTTCATTACGGTCCAACTGTTCTATTCAAGTGAAGCTGTAAAGCGCTACAGTGACTAGCATCAACAACAACAAGAGAAAAGGGAGGGAGCTGAGGGAGTTCAAAGTCTCGGCAGCGAGCAGTGACCAGGAGAGATGAGCTGTCACTAACTCAAAGACAGTAAATGGAGGGAGGGGCTGGGGTACGGGTGTGGGGTGGGTGGGGGGTGTTCGGATGCTGCAGAGATGACAGCGCCGAGCTACGATATAAGAGTATTTGACAAATGACAGCAGCTTTATAGAAGAAAATCAAATATTCATTGTAATCAGTGATCTTTGACCGTCTGATAAGTTTGCGCAGCTTTGACCAGAAAACTTTGAAACGTCTGTGGAGCTACAATTGAGCTTCACAGACGATTGAGCTAGTATAGAAAGGAAGGAAGAAAGAAAAAACAGAGTATATTTAAAGATGGATCTAAATTTAAAGAAATCTGGCTTAAGCACAATAAATCTGTAACTTAATTCCAGCGTGGTATCATCGGTGCCCCTGACTGCGGGTATCAGATCTTCTTTAGAACTGTATAAATTGACACAGTCTAAATTTCCTTTTACAAGACAGACTATTGAATGGGTGGGTTAAATGGGTAGGGCGCAGTTAAACAAATGCTCCGGATCAAGGAAATTGTGCGTGGCTTCTTTTGTCATTCAGAAAGGAAATTGAGAGATATTCGGTGGGGGCCCGAGCCGCTAACGCATGGCATTCATCTATAATGCACTCGGCCTGTCCGTCAGATACTCCATTTCCTGTGACTAGCGCAGCGTGCCTAATCACCCGCCGCCACACAGAGATTTGTTCCTCAAAGACACACACACACACACACACACACGCATGCATGCATGCATACACACACACACAGGAGAGAATGGAGACAGACACAGAGGCATCAGGCCCGCTGAGGCAAACGGAGTATTCTTATCTGGCAGACAAAACATCTGTAACGACTAGCACCACAACTGTGCTCTAACAGTGTCACGACCCCGACAGCATCTCCACGGCTCCGTTTCATCACTCAGAAAAGCAAAGCGGCAAAAAAAAAAAAAAAAGAAACATCAACACATCATCAGGAAGGGAGAAAAATAAAATAAAAAAATACACTCATGTGACTTAAACTGGCTGCTATGTTGGCACAATTTCCCCCTTTCTTCATCCACTAAAGAAAAAAATCCAAATAAACAGCAAAAAAAAACTTTATGTAAATTTCATCTAAACAGAAACCAGTCAAATCGAAACTTGTCCTATGACCTGAAGCTCGCTGTTGATCTGGAAAGCTTTCACTGAATTATTTATAGAGTTAAAATATAGAAAACAACTTTTAAAACTTAAGAAGTTATCACTTTTAATAGCTTGACACGGAAACTGCTTATAAAGTAACTCAAATCATACTGTTAAACTATTTTTAGACTATTAAACGCCACAGGAGAGACATTAACTCTTAAGATTTAACTTACTGCGGTATTTGATTCAGCAAAACTAAATATTGAGTTAAAACTTCTAAATATTAAGACCCCCCTAATAAATGTTTAATTTAAATGCAAAAAATATGTTAATTTAACACTTTATAAATCTTTAGTACTTATAAGAACAAAAGAAAATGCAGATTCAGATTATTTGTAATAATAATCTAATAACACTAAATTAAGGCTTGGTTACACATTAATAGCATCTTGCGTCGTTTTTTTAATTTTTCTGTGAGGATTATAAGACAACAATCTCTGAACATGTATATAGATTTTGCTGACAGTTTGAGAACTATAGTCAACAGCAGACTAAATATATTGCGAAAATGTCAGGGTTTTTCTTGTCTTACCAAAGATTCAGCTGCTTTCTCAAAACTGTTTGTAACAAATATGTTACAAATAGTAACATATTTGTCCTTTTTACATGGCGATTGAGCATTCCACTGGCTTTTATTTAGAACTACTAGAGTAAAATGCAGCTGAAACCAGATGCAGACTTTACTTTTGTATTTATATCTGTAAAAGAACTTAAATACCCATAATTTTATTTCCACTTATTCATAGACCCCAAACTGGCAAAACATTTTTTAGGAGTTTTGGGCCCTCTTCCTGCTGAGAACATCACCACCACTAACAGCATACAAGCAAACAAGTTCAATTGGCTACTTGACAGATAGGAGATGAACAAACCAAGCTCAAATACAATGAAAATATTTCACATGTAGCATCAGATTTTAATTGTATGAACATAACAATCAGACAATGAAGACTGAAGATGTAGTAAACTCGTTAATTACTTTACAGTTTCAGTTAAAATAATTTTCTTCATTTATCTATGCTGAAACCCTCAAATCTTATGGTGAAACTCTTTAAAAAATTTAATTGAGTTAATTGCAGGGTCTGTAATTAACTATTTCAATTAATCATATTTAATCAAAAAAACATACATAGACAAAATAGGCTACATTCTCAATTCAAAACGCCCTTTTTGCTGCTAACTTATTAAATAGATACATATCAATACAATGTCAACATCAAAGACATTGTACTGATTGCTCTTAATCTGTTAATTAGGTTATTCAACCAAAATGGGTGATATTCTACCCGTTCAGGTTTTAAAGTATTTCAGGAAGTTCTTGTCATTCATTGAATGTTTTTACAAATACTTTGGGTTTTTTAAATATGAATTGTGGACACTAACATTAGCGTTGAAGACGTCTGTGCTTGCAATAATGAATCCCCAGTGGATCAAGAGACGTGATGGACGGCTTTGTCGTCCATCACTATTGTTCGCGGATGCTGCTTGTGCGTCAGTTTTACGGGTGTACCACAAACATATTTTAAAAGTTCCCATTCGGGTCTTTTGTATGTAAAAAAAAAACACAACACATTGGTTGTGTTGAAATCTGTGTAAATAATTAATCAAAATTAAAATGTTAAAGCATCCTGGCCCAAGTCTAATCCGATTTAATAGTACATTCTCAATAAGTGAATGAAAAGGTTTAGCTTGCTATCCGTTGGGCCGGCTCTACATAAACATGTGCAACATCTCTTCCTCCTGCCTTAGTGGAGACAGCTTGAAGAGGTTTCAAGAAACAGCTACTAAATCCAACAGTTTCCTCTTTCCTGCAAGCAACACCGGCTCTGGTGTCAGCTAACCCTCTTCCCTTGGGGCCACAGTTTTTTTTCTGGTGACAGCAAGAACGTTTCCACGGCTACATCGGTATTCCCCACTAAAAGTCCTCTGCTACGTTCACTCAAGGTGGAACAAGTAGGATCTTTCACAGCAGCTCGGAGGTTAACGTGGGGCCACATGCTATCAATACCCCGCTGACGTCCAAATCCATACCGGCGAACCAACACTACTTTGTTTACCTGTGTGTTCAGTAATTAAAATAGATTTCTGAGAGGAGGTCTAATCCTTTTAGAAATGACATTGATCCGACTTCCAATTGAAGAGAGCCAGGGTGTAATTTTGTCATCGCTACTCCCTCCTTCCTCCTGTGTCGAAACTTTGGAAAGTCCTCGACATGAAGGGCGTCATTTAGTGGCAGGCGGGGTGGGGGGGATTCGAAGAGGGACGCAGGTGGAGATAATAGAGAGGAAGCCTCTAACCTCGTCTAAAGCTGTCTGTCTTCGTAAATAAAATGAGATAATTATTGAGCGAACAACATTATACGCCGACGACATACTCTTTCTTCTACCTCCCTCCAGCCGGCGCAGTTGTAAATCTCAACAAACACGGTGCTTTTGGACATTAAGTGCTCACTAAGCACAGTGGATGCATCATATTTCAAGAGCAGGCGTTGTGTGGGTGAGGAGCTGGGGGAAAATGGAGTGTAATGGTTATCCATTATCTTATACAGCAACGGCGGCAATGATCATTTTCAAGTGACTCATTTCTGGAAGTACCTGTCTATTGGCCACTTCGAGAGAAGACTTTGATGGCTAATCCAAAACAACTATTCAGAGGTCACTTGCAGTGGCTGCGCCGAGACACTCCGCACAAGAGAAACGCTCCAGCCTCCCTCATTATTCAAATACAATCCTCAGAAAAGATCCACATCACAAACAGTCGGCGCGGCGGCCCCGGAGTGGGCGATTACCTGCGCAGCACGCTCTGAACCAGAGAGGAGGCATTAACAATGCATCAACAAATGAATATATCACAATCCAAGTTAGGGTTTGAAAGAGATATTTGTCACTGGGATGAAATGGTGACACTAGAGATGTATTAACATATTAATGATCACTTATGGAAGAAGAAGAAGAAGTAGGCAGCACAAACACGAGTCTGGCGAGTGAGAAAACTTTCACTTTATTCAATCTCACAATGTTGTGAAAAAAGTAATCACCATGCAGATTTCTTCTGTTTGTTTTGCTTTTTAATCACACTTATGTGGCTCAGATCAAACAAATTTGGATTGCTAGCAAGAGTTTGTGAAAAGACTTGTCAAGTCTTTTTGCATCATGGTGGAGCAATTTTGGCAATCTATTTGTGGGGGAATTTGAGAATTTTTGAGCCTATTTAAGGTCATGGTGCAGCATCTTAATTGGATTTAGGTCTATACTTTGAGTCAATACCAAACCTTTCAATTTGTTTTCCTATTCACCCAGTCCTGAAACTGAAAACCAACACCAGATCATCATAATTACACCACTAAGTCATTATGATGAAATGTTTCTGAAAGGTTGTGCTAGTTTTATTTGTAAAAAATACTTCTTGGCAATTATGAGGCAGGCAGGCCTTTGTGTTATTCTGTTCAGCAGAGGTGCTGGACTTATTACTCTGAGTTAGGTAAGTTATTTTCCATGTTTTCTCTATTTATGGATACTGACTCTCACTGTGGCTTACAGTCCAAAAACATTTAAAAAAGGCTTTGCAACTTATTCCAATCTTTTAGATGATTTTGTTTCTCATCTGTTCTTCAGTCTCGTTGCTTTAATGTGTTTTTTTTCATTAGGTGATATTAACAGTTTGGAGTGAGTTCCTACATAAAACATGATCAATTAGTTTGACGGTAAGGAGGCCTTTCAATGCCAAAGACTTGCATATCATCAGCATAAATCATCATGCAAAAACATAAAAGAACCTGGCCATTTGTTATAAGAAGAGTTTCACTGCTGTGATGCCAGTAACATTTTTCCACTGGCTATGTATCAGGGTAGTAATGATTTTTGACATGACTTTTTAAACAACATGATTAAAAATTATTTTCCAGACAATCTTTGGACGCAGAAGGTTTTACTAACTTTTGACAGAAGCCTATCTTATTTACTACCAGGAATCAAACTTCTTGCTTTAATCAAAAATCATTTTGAATCTGGTTTTTCCCAAAAACGTGGTCGACAACTTATTCACAAAGAAGTAGGTTGAGTTGGATAGATTTTTTCACCTTAATACATTAAAATATTTGAAAACTGCTTTTGGTATTTACTCAGTTTATCTAGATATGATTTAAGTGGTGTTTGATGATCTGAACCTTTCAAGCTTGACAAAAAAAAAAAAGCAAAAGCAGAAGTAATCTGCAAGGGTGTAAATACTTTCCGCAGCCTGTATATAACGCTACTCTACAGGGAGGCGGATGTATTTTTAGAAGTGTAGGTGCCATGTTTGTTTGTGTGTGGTCTCGGCTCCACATGAACGGTTACTTAACACCACACTGATTTCCCCTCAGCAGTTAGAGAAAAACCAGCCGATGCTCAATGATGCATCACTGTGTTTGTGGCCGCCAGGCATCTGCAAGCGTGAGTGCGTGCGTGTGTGTGTTATCATCGCTGGCACGTAGACAGACAGTCCAGGAGTGACTGCCGGAGAGCCACCATCTGTGGATTCATTTATGTCTGTCTGCAGTGGGATTATTTGTGTGTGTTTGTGCGATCCGACATGTGCGATGGAACATGCACACACATGTACACGTACGTACACGCGCAAACACGCAAACACGTTCCTACAGTCTGGAAAAGTCTGGAATTTTATTTGTTGTTGTTTTTTTGTGTGTGTTTTCCAGGTCTGGGTAAGCTGGGAATATATTGAAATGTTTGAATATAAAAGTGGTTTTTCTGGTGTCTAACAGTGACACCTCTGTTTATCTGTCTTTCCGATAGTGGTGTGGCAATAAATTGTCCCAGATTTTTTTTATTTTGGGAGATCGCTGATTGGTTGATACTTAAATGGGAAGCTGATCTTAACCACCAATCTTATCTTCCTCTCTAAAAGGCATCAACCCATCCTCTGCCCACCAGGTCATGTCTACACGTTTGCAGTTAACAATAGTCATCCCACTGTTGCCAATTCAGCCACTTTCTAATTATATATTTAGAGACATTTCACACTAAAAAAACTCACTATCGGCCAAAATCAGAATCAGCAGGATAGGCTTTTTAAAGATCAGTGATTGGTCAGAAACCTGCAATCAGTGCACGCCTACTATCCACCAGTCATTCTGGTCATCCTTTCTTCTACTAGTGGAAGGATGGATTAATGAAAGAAGGGATTCTTCCATTAATCCATCCTTCCTCCTTTTTCTTCCCTACTTTATTTGTCCCTTCTTTTCTTACTTTCCGTCCCACATTGTTCCTTCATCATTCTCTTTTATACCTTCCCTATTTTTACTTTTTCATTCCCTCAATCCCACCTTCCATCCTTTCCGCTGTACTTCCTGCATCCATTTGTTATTTCTTCTCCTTTCTTTTATCCATTCTCCCATCACTTGTTTTGGGTTGATAACTATAGAAATACATCAGAGATCAATTCAGATTGATTTCTCGTGTTTGTTCCTTCGAATTTGTCAAGACAAAGGTCAAATCGGACACATTAAAAAGCGTAGCAACCCCAGCAGACTGGACGACAGCTCAGTCAGCACTCTGACTATTTAGACCTCTCAAATTCTCACTGCTATGCTCACATTTACACAGGTTTTTAAGCTCCAGTAAAAGCAGAAAAAATCCAACTTTACTTTGGTCACACAAGCTAAAACTGAATATATATATATATATATATATATATATAAAAACACCGCTTCAACTCATTAAGATGGATTTTGCAGCCAATTAAACACCTGGCAAGGAAGGCAGATTAGAGATCCGCAGCAGTTGGAGGAGATTAACGCCCCGGCCGAGCGGTGCACGTGCGAGGCTGCACGTCTGTGTGCGTGTTCGTGCGGGCGTAGTGTGTGAATTACCGAGGAGGGCCTGCAGGGATAACCTCCACCCCCAGCCTGTGAACTTGCAGGATCCCTCATGCACATGCGTGTTTCAAGTATCAAATAAAGCGCACTTCTGACAAGGGCTACCGACAACGCAACGTGTGACGCAGTTTCAGGTTTGACCTGTGAAAACTGGAGAAATTAGCTCCCTCTTTAGTTCTCAAATAAAAAGATTAAAAAACACAGCAGTAAGCACTGAGCTTTTAAATGCTATAATTGGGCATAATTAATTAGACCTGAAATAAAAACATCAGACAAACATAAAAATATCAAACTTAAATGTAAAACTTGGTCTAACTGCTTTTATTAAAAAAATTAAAGAAGTTATTCGTACTGCTGCTTAAACTATCAAATATTAGCTGCTTAATTTGAGTATATCTGCTAAATTAACTAACCTGCAATCAGCTGCTTAACAGTCATGATTTAAGTCAGTTTTAGCTCCTAGGTGGCTTCCCCACAGCATGATGCTGCCACTACATTGATGACTCAGCAAACAGTAATACTTCCGAACAGTTATCAAGTAAGACAGTGGCCGAGCCTAGCTTGATAATGATAACTCTTAATGATTTTGATGATAGTGTTTAACAAAATATAATGTTTGTTGATTTCTATTCCCAATATAATTAGTTACTATCTTAGGCCTTAATCATGTAAATCACTTAGAATTGCCTCGTTGTTGAAATGTGTGGTACAAATAAACTTGACTTGAGTTACAGGGTTTCTTAGGCTGCACAACATATTGTGTAGTAGTAGATATAAGAACAATACATGTTCCCTTATATCCACTAGTTCCCAAAGACTAAGAGTTGAGAACTTATTGGAGATCAGAAATACACCACAAAACACTGATCAATGTTTAATGGAAAATATGAATATGTTTAGCAGATGTTTACTTCCTGTTATTGCTTAAAACTGTGAATAAAAATAAAATAAATGTTACAGATGATTGCAAAAGTATGATAAGTTAACAGATCATATTCATGCACTGTGTTTTTACTCAGGGGTATATAACACTGCCTAATCAATTAGTTTTGTCTAATTTTTGTCTAATACTCTTATTTACAATGAATTATTGGCCAGAGAAGGATAAATGCCACTTGCTATGACTGCCAACAAATATTTTTATGCATAATTAGCATGTAATCTGTTGGATGTTTTCTATAAATTACACTTTTTTTCTCTTTTATTTTTAAGGGAACTGACTGCATGTTATGTGAGATTTGCTACAGTGTGATCAATCAGTGTGACATATTTGTGGCATCAAAACTTTCAGTAAAAATAATCTAATTTTACAGTTTGATATTATCCTAATACTTCTAATACTACTGCAATAATACAACAAGCTGACC
>CAEGAF010139835.1:0-15366 GCA_903067075.1 Micropoecilia bifurca
GGGCGTCATCACGACTTTACACAAGTGAGTCTTTACCTCAGAGGCTCCGCCGAACCCCTGAGACCGACTCACCGAACGCCTGGGGTTCATAGAACCCAGGTTAAGAACCACTGGTTTATGCCAAACATGTTCATTACAGTTTTTTTGTACAAAGTCATCCTTAGGTAATGACATTTTAGTCTGATCAGTTCTGTCTATTTTCAGTTGGTTTTGGGTGTCCTGTCACTTTAAATTTAAACAAGCCGCAGCTGGCCGCAACCGCAACCGCAACAACTTAATATTTATGTTAACAAATGAAAATGGCTGCAAACAGATGAACAACTATACTACATGCATCTTTGAAAAGCATTAGTAGAGCTTCCTGCACCACGAAAAAGAATGCAGCAGGTGGATTCTGGATGGCAAGTCAACAACAAAGCTCTTGTCTTTTCCAGCAGCCATTGTACAGCGCGTACAGCGTTAAAACTAGCTGATCAAATGTGCTGGAGCTCAGCTTGGGTTGCTAGGTAACTGACTGCACTTCACTAGGGTTGCTAGGTAACGGTAAACCTGGTGGTTTGTAACGTTACATTCTGGAGGGTTTTTGAAACGGCTCGTTTTCTAGACACTAAGAAACATAAATTTATTGCCAAAACTTGGCGGCATTTCTTTTGTTTTTAAGCAATTCGGTTGTTTTTAGAAGCAATAGAAACTCAAATGGAAGCACATAAAAACATCTGAAATATTAATATTGTATAATTGGTGTCTTTAAACTCTTCCAAACATTGTTCTTGTCATATAAGACAAAACTAACTTACAAGTAACTTTCCAGCAGGATATATGAGTTTAAGTCTAATGCCTTGATATTAATGAAAAAGTTCAAGTTTTATTGGCAGATTATTTCACTTATAACATGAAAAGTTAAATAATCTGCCAGTTGATCTGGTGCATTTTTTAATCACTATTAAGGAATTATTTACTTTCTGAAAAGCTACTTGTAAGTTAGTTTTGTCATATCTCAAATGTACTAAGACATTTGCACCAGAAAGTAGACCTCAAAAAAACTTGATAAGATTTTGTTTTTGCAGTGTAATGAGTGTCGCCTGACTGAAGATGCTAAACAATGCAGGTTGAAAATGAGCCAGCTCAGCGCTATCTGCCGACTGATGCATATCCAGGCTATCAGGTCTGCAAGGGAAGATGATGAAGAGATGTTTGTGTTTGATATGCAGCCTCTGTCCCAGCAGCAGCAGCTGCTGCTGGAGAAGCGACTAAAATTAGCAGCCGGCAGATAGAAGCCTGGACTACGTGTGGAGAGGAGCGTCTGACACACAGCCCCCGATCCGGCAGATAGCGACCTGCATTTTTACTGTCTGAAATCCTCTGCTGGATGTTTACGGTGTGTGTCTGTGTGTGTGTGTGTGAAGACGTGGTGTTTAGCCTTGGCACCACGGTTCGCCGTGTGTGTTTTTGTGTAACAGGTAGCAGATGTTTTTGCTCGGGGGGAGGAATGACTTCCTCTGTTACTGTCAGAGAACAACTGTTATTGGGCCAAGTGGGAATCTGGGAACCATCACAGCTACTGCGCCGCCCGCGCCTTTTACCTCCCTGCTGACTTTCACACACACTTTGTGAATCGGCCGGAAAACGCGTCACCATGGTTACGGTCTGGGTTTCCCTCCGATCCCTGGTGTCTGCTGGTTCTTCTACGTTGACTGTGAATTTAATACAATACTTCGTGTTAATACAATACGATCGTGATAAATGTAAGGTAAAGGTAACTGCCCCCTAGAGGGGGCGCCGTGCCATTGCAGGGGGGCGCGGGAAGCCGTCTGGATGAAAAAGAAAACATGATCGCTGTATGCACTGGGTTTTTACCTTAGAATGGCCAACTCTGTTATTCCTTTGTCAATAGGAGAGTCCTATGTCCAATTCCTATGTTAGTAGGGGCTTCCACACTTCGCATTTATATGTCCTCTGTCACTTTTATCAGCAGTTAAAACTGTTTAATCCGCTGTTAACCTGTTTTTCCGAGCCTATGACACTGGCGCTAGGTTTACACCTGTGTGGCAGTGAAGGAAACCTGCTGCTACTGCAGAGCTACGCAGGTGTGTTAGAATCATGGCAGCAAACCAGCAAAACGCAAAGAACTTCTCACAGTTTTTCCTGCAAACTAACAGACTGTGAGTTGAGTAAAGTTGCTGGATGCAGGTAATGTTAGCTAAAAGATGACTAGCTAATATCAATACAGCACCTTAAGCTTAACAAATAGCCTGTAGGCTACTGATGTTGTCTATGTTCAGCTACGTACATTCATTTTGCCCCCAAAAAGTCATCTTCCTCCCCCTCACACACATTGTTCAACCAGACAGCAATTTGTAATCCATAGGGGGGCCCCAGAAAATGTTTGGAAACAGTTGGGGGGGCGCAGGAGAAAACATTTGGTAACCACTGCTGTAGGGGAGACTGGGATCTGAATCCCTCATCATTCATGTAGCTTCTTTGTAAAAATCCTTCTTTTTAAATGTGGACTGTGGACATTAGAAATACTAATTACTAACTGTTTTTCTAATGCCATGTTTGGCATTGAGATGCTCAGGGTTTCCCCCAGAAAACTAGCTAAGCCCACAACAGGGCAGTCACCAAGTTTTTGAGTTAAAAAAGGTTTAAAGTTGACAGGAACTTTGGAAATATCTCAATGTAATTATGTGAACTTGAACTTTTTCCATCGATATCGAGTAATTACTGACTTGAACTCATATATCCTGCTGGAAAGTTACTTGTAAGGTAGTTTTGTCTTATATGACAAGAACAATGTTTGGAGGAGTTTAAAGACACCAATTATACAATATTCACATTTCAGATGTTTTTATGTGCTTCCATTTGAGTTTCTATTGCTTCTAAAAACAACCCAATCGCTTAAAAACAAAAGAAATGCCGCCAAGTTTTGGCAATAAGTTCATATTTTTTAGTGTCTATAAAACGAGCCGTTTTAAAACCCTCCAGAATGTAACGTTACAAACCACCAGGCTTACCGTTACCTAGCAACCCCCAGTGAAGTGCAGCCAGTTACCTAGCAACCCAAGCAGAGCTCCAGCACATTTGATCAGCTAGTTTTAACGCTGTACGCGCTGTACAATGGCTGCTGGAAAAGACAAGAGCTTTGTTGTTGACTTGCCATCCAGAAACCACTTGCTGCATTCTTTTTAGTGGTGCAGGAAGCTCTACTAATGCTTTTCAAAGATGCATGTAGTATAGTTGTTCATCTGTTTGCAGCCATACGATATTAACAATTAACCTGAATAAATATAACTTTTTGCACTTCAGTTGTTTCACCCTAATTGAAGTGTCAAAATATTTTACCTTTACCTGTTATTTACTTGTCACTTCATTCGCTGATGTTTTTAGCAAGTAGAGCCGTAAATACAGCCCAAAAAACTCTTAGCCTGGCGGGGGCGAAAGTAAAGCCTGGTGGCCCGCCAGGCTTATAATACACCCTGCAAAAACATAAAAAATCCTACCAAGTATTTTTGGTCTAGTTATAGTGCAAATATCTGTGTCTTGAAATATGACAAAATTAACTTCTAAGTAACTTTTCAGTAAGTTATAGGAGTTTGTTTTAAGTTAAAAAGAATTAATATTTATAAAAAAAAGTCCTAGATTATTTAATTTATAACATGGGAAAAATGTCTTGTTATACGTGAAATAATCTGCCAGTGGAACTAGAAATTTATCATCAGTATTAAGGAGTTATTTACTTAAAACAAGCATTTTTATCTTGCTGAAAAGTTATTTGTACACTAAGATATTTGCACTAGAAATTAAACACTCTTGATAAGATTTAGTGTTTTTAGGCTTGAATAGCTTCGCTGATCGGCTAACTCCCTTTAGCACAACTTCCACACCACAACGGTTTTTTCCAGCGTCGGCTCAGATTGTTTTTGAATCAGAAATTAACCACCATTGGGTCAAAAGAAGAGGCTTTTGCTGCTGTTTGCGTCAGAATTATGGACGTACCAGAAACGCTGAAACAAAGGTTCCGGCTCGGGACTTTCGTATGTTGAAGCCAATTAATTCCATTAAGATTCTCAAGACGTTAAAATCAGTGTGATTAATTAACCAAAATTAAAATGTACTTTATACCCAACAGCAAAGTAAAGCAGGATGCATCTTCACAGGTTTATTTCCCCAGACTGTTTGTTAGGGTCACCCTTCCTCATGAAAACATCCGACTGTGGGTTTAAATCTAGCTTAGACGCTGCGTTCACACCCACATGAATATGCAGATGTAAAGCAGCATGACGTGGCGTCTCGACGACAAACTAAGCTTTATGTCGGAACGTGTCTGCATTCAGCAAGAGGCGCTTTATTTCCTTTTATATTTAGCTCATCTTTATTGGGATCCATTTTTGCCTAATTGGGCACGTCTGCAATTTGCCTCTCCGTGTCTGCTTTTAATGTCGATTCATGCGTCTCTTTGTGCATGTGTTTTACTGGACGGAGTTCTGGATTGCAGTGCAATTATTTGCACTTGCTCCGGCTGTGTGTGAGCGTGCCGTATAAAGGGCGCACTCTCGCTGCAGCGTGTGGTCAGTCTGTGGTTGCGGCAGTGGGAGGGACGGCAGGGCAGGCTGATAACAGAGTCTGAATGGACCTCACATCCACCACCACTATTTTTGCCGGTCCCAAAAGCAGAGAGGAAGGCTGGCTGCAACACACACCAGAAAAAAAAAAGCCCTCTCTCATGCAAAAGTAGTTAGATGCCTCGTTATGAAACAAGGCGTACAGAATGTCTTGATTCTTGTCATATTTAGCACTGCGGTAGCTGGGGTTTCCGGTGCAACACAAAAATGATGCAAACCGAAGCTATAACAGCAGCAGGTGTTTTTAGCCACTATTATAAGACATAATAATTAGCAACAAGAAGCTAAATTGGGTAAATATTAAATTAAATACCAAACACAATTTAGTCAGAACACCCTCCAATGTGGAAATGTCATGTAAGTTTAAATCATTATATATGACTCATGACTTCTGTTTCAAGTACTCCGCATACAGAGATATAAATATATTAACTTAAATAACAATGAAGGAGCAGTATACAGCAAAATATTACTAAGTATAGTTGGTCTAATTTCTATTGCCAATATCATAGGACACTTGAAATAAGACGAAACTAGCAAGACCTTTTCAGCAACAGGAGTTGGTTTTTGGTCAATAGTTTCCTTATATTAATAAAAACTAAATTATCTCACTTAGAATATGGTAAAAAATGTTGGTATAAGTGAAATAATCTAGTACTTTTTCATCAATATTAGGGAATTATTTATTTAAAACAAGCCATTACATCTTCTAACAACTTACTTGAAAGTTAGTTTTGACTTATTTCAAATGCACTATGATTTTTGCAAAAGAAACTAAACCAGCAATATTTGTAAAATTTTGTTTTTGCACTGTATGCTTTCAAAGCAGGAGAACATTTTTTCTGTATTATTATTAATATTTTTTTGGCTTGTGATTAACTTATTAAGAGTAATATCACCAAGGAGTCATATTAACAAAAGAGAGAAGATATGCTAACATTAGCATTTCAGCTAACTAGTTTGTTTTAAGTCAATAAGTCCTTAATATTGAAGAAAAAGTACTGGTTCCACTTTCAGATTATTTCACTAATAATAAGACATTATTCCCATGTTGTAAGTGGAATAATCTGATTAGCACTTTTTTTAATATTAAGGAGTTATTGCCTTAAAACAATCTGCCATATCTTACTGCAAAGTTACTTGTAGGTTATTTTTGTCTTAGTTCAACTGTACTGAGGTATTTGGACTAGAAAACAACTTGGTAAGATTTTGTATTTTGACAGTGTATTTAGATGTATTTGCAGGTAGTTTTTAAAAAAATAAAATTTAAAGATTATTGTAAGGATGAGAGTTTATTGAATTCAAACTGTAAAACTCCTATTATCCAATCTGATTGCACAAAGAGTGACATATTTTTACCAATGTTGCTTGGGTGATTATTGGTTTCAGCTAATTAAAAGTCAAAACTTAGCTTTGAAAACTACGATACTAAATCAAACCAATAAGGAAATATTATGACATGACAAACCTTTAGGGGATTTCAGGAGCCATGTCATCTGCTGGTGTTTCTCTAGTACTTCCTGTCCACACAGTGCTAAAATAGAATAGAAATAGCATTTATTGTCCCACAAAGGGGAAATTTGTGAGTAAAAGTGCCAATTCCTGCTTTACTGCAGTGCAGATGAACTGCAGGCTGCTATTTAAACAGCCGTGTTGTTTTTTTTTGCTTTGGCATATTTGAAGACCAAAATTATTCAAACAACGGGATAATTTTTGATTACTCAAGGAGTTGCTGTTTATTATTATTGTTATTATTATTATTATTATTATTATTATTATTACATTTTTATTCAAAAATAGTTCAAGGTAGAAGAGGAAAGATTAATTTTTGATGTGGAAAATTATATATAATGCTCCAAAAATAAGAAAAAAGTCAGAAATATTGTGGTGAGAAGTCTAGTTTAAGTGAGTATATAAAGGAGTGTTAAGTTAGTGTGTTGAACTTTAACAAATTTATATAGTGTCTATTTTACAGTATAATACAGCAGTTGTATGAGACCTAAATTCTGGTCTGTCTCTTTAATAAAAAGAGTGTTTTAACTTCCCCTCCCCCCCTTTTCTACCCTAGCAACAGTTGGAATCACCATGGTAACCAGTGTCCAAGTATTTTTTTTTCATTTCTGGTTATTATTTCTTGTAATTCAGTCAATGATATTAATATTATAGCGATACATACCAATGCTTACAATTATATTTAACAAATAATAACATAATTAGTAAATTAATTTATTTCAGTAAACGTTATTTACACGCAGACAGGCGTTTTAAAGTTATTTGTGTTAATGATGATAATTTTTAACATTTAAGATTAGAATAATACATAAAACCAATAAAAAATATATATATTTTTAACAAATAAATATGCACTTAATGAAATGTAAGTTTAATAGCTGCTTAAAGGAGCTATTAAAAGCAAGAAGGTGCTTTTAATGTGAAAAATAAGCTTCATTTGACACATCTTTTAAATTTTAACGAATATCACCACTTGTCCAAATCGTTGAATAATTCACGAGTGGGTATATAAAATATAATTAGTGGAAGTTGATTTATGTTGGATTGTTGGGTTGTTCAAACCTTTTTTCATCAAATAATAATAGAAACCATTAATTGAGGTTAAATAAAATCCTAAAGTTGTAGAAAGAAAGGTCACTTTTAATTGACCTAATTATTTTAGAGGAGCAGCAAGTATTTGAAGATGTCCTTTTTACTTGGAGATCTATGGATTTTATGACTAAAAAACATTTTATGGCAATAATAATTGAAAAATATGACATTTTCTTCTACAGCATTTCTCTGTGCTGCTGTTTCATTGTCCCTGATTTATTTCAGCTTGATTCAACCCAGCATCCACACCCACATGGGGTGTTGTTCTCCTCTCCGTCCTTGGGAGGAGGAGGAGGAGGAGGAGGAAGATGAGGGAGGCAATGCTTTCTATAAATATTTCGTTTTTCACCATGCCGGGCTGGATTGAGCCGGTTGAGCCTCGGATGGAGGGACTTCCCAGCTCTGGGGATGAGGTGTAGCTGTGGAGGGCAGAGAGGGAGAGCGTGGACACAGGAGGTTGAATCAAACCGTTTCATGGGAAGGAATGTCTCTGTAAACAGAACTTTGTGTTCTGATTGCTGTTTGGTGTCAATAAGAAAAACAAACAAACAAACAAAAAAAAAAACTACAGTATTTTCCACACTATAAGGCACACCGGATTATAAGGCGCACCTTCAAAAAAAAAAAAAAAAAAAAAAAATTGCCTATTTTAAAAATTTTTTCATATATAAGGTGCACCGCATAATAAGGCGCAGAGCCCCGACACGACACCGGGGGTTGCCCATTTGTTCCACACACTATTACTACAAAGTCCCCGAGTATTTTATATAGTATCTGCCCCAGTCGTTGTTTCACTCATGGTGTTGGTGTTGCAATATTTTGTCCAACTGCTTTCTGGTAACACAGACCAACCGACACGCTGCCGCAGCCTCTGTCTCTCTTCCCCCGCCCCTCATGGCTTTAAATGTATTATCAAACTTTATTAACAAACCAGCTTTCTGACAACAATCCCAGCATGCACTGCGCACTTCTTCTTCTATGGGAAAAATAAAGTCAGCGGCTGCTTACCATAGTTGCTAGACTTATTGTGGCTCAATATGGCTCCATATATAAGGCGCACCGGATTATAAGGCGCACTGTCGGCTTTTGAGGAAATTGAAGGTTTTTATGTGCGCCTTATAGGCCTGTCGCGATAAACAATAAATTGATTAATCGTACGATAAAAAAACGTATCGAGATAATTTTAATTAGAGTGGCCACTACGAATGCCTTTGGAAACCCTCCCGTCAACAAAATTTATTGAGACGATATTATCGTTTATCGGCGATAAATCTTTAGACAATTAATTGACCAGCAAAATCTGTTATTGTGACAGGCCTAGCGCCTTATAGTGCGGAAAATCTGGTACCTATTCTGCATTAAACAGGATTTGTACATCACTAATCTGTTCATTTTTGGACGTTGCTTCAACTTCTCTTAGTTTTCTTGGACTGACTTCGTTTCGCATAGATCATCTTGTGTTAAATTTCCTGACAGCAGAGAGGGTTAGAAGTGTTCGGTTTACGAAACAGGTCCAGAAAAAAAAAGAAAAGCCTCATCGCAGCCGAGTGACAGCGAGAGGAAGAGCGCGTCTGTTGGTGGGGGTGTGAAAGCTTTCGGTGCGAGCCAGTGGGTGTTGTCTGGGCGTGGAGAGGGGACGGGGCGGGCCAGGACTCGGTGGCCATGCTTGGTGCTACGTGGTCGGCCTGGTTTTTCCCCACGTTGCCTTCCCTGCACGGCGTAATGAATGGCTTCCTACTGGTCTGTGGCCGTGGCCCCAGCTTAAAGAGTATACTTACCAAGGCCCAGAATACACACCCCAGCAGGCCGGCCAGCCAGCCAGCCTGTGTCCTTTCCTCTGAACACTCCCAACCGCTGGTCCACCTGCTGCAGACTGGCGCAGTTTCTGTTTCACAGCGCTGGTTGAAGTGGGAAGCATTTCCTTTAAAGCACAAGTGGTTTTCTTCTTCTATCTACAGCCTTACAGGGGACTTCTGCAATTCTTTGTTCACTGCAAAAAAAAAAAAAAACACATTTGTTGAGAGGGAGAGCAGCAATAGGTCAGTGGTCAGGTCAGTCGTTCAGGAGACAAACTGAACGCCGCAGGACGGAGAGACGAGAACGTCCTCTTCTGACGCGCTTATCAAAATATTCAGTGATTTAAAAAACTCTAAACGTTTATGTGTCAAAATTCCCAGAATTTTGTAGCTGACAGCCATCTTGGTAGTTACTGTAACCGTTGCTAGGGAGTTGCTACGACAACAATAAAGAAGTCACAAGCTTTGAACTAGCTAATACCTCGTTCCTATCTGACTTTTAAACAATATAAGTGCATAATAAATATTACTTGATTACAATTTAAGTACTCTGCCCACCTCTGTGTAATAATAAGATACATTTCTAATAGATATATATGATAGATCATGACAGATATAAAGGTAGATGATAAATATTGCTAGATATATAAGGAAA
This sequence comes from Micropoecilia bifurca, assembly GCA_903067075.1. Lineage (NCBI taxonomy): Eukaryota > Metazoa > Chordata > Actinopteri > Cyprinodontiformes > Poeciliidae > Micropoecilia > Micropoecilia bifurca. Next base: position 9,678 of record CAEGAF010139835.1, read on the forward strand.
AATAGACAGACGGATATGTAGAAACAAACTAACTTTATTAACCTTTTTTGGATTTTCCCTCAGGGATTTTGTGTTTTCTGTCTTACATGTAGATCAAACCGTTAAACATCAAATTAAAAAAATATTTACACCCCCAATCCTACAGCTTCTTTGTTCTTGTTGTACTCCTGTTAGCACAGTGGTTCTTAACCTGGGTTCGTTGAACCTCAGGGGTTCGGCGGAGCCTCTGACACTGAGGTAAAGACACACTTGTGTAAAGTCGTGATGACGCCCAGCTTTGCCATCACCTGCTGCAGAGGATCAGGTTACATTGCTTAGCCAATCAGAGGATCACGTTACATTGCTTAGCCAATCAGAGGATCACGTTACATTGCTTAGCCAATCAGAGCTGCAGAGGTTGAATACGATGCTTGCCACTATTGTGTTTGTATTGGCACTACTTTGTGAAGCGGAAGGTTACGCGCTTATAAAAACATTAAAGGTGGATCCTCCTTACTTCTTTTCGTTCTCTGTGTTCGGCCACAGAGCAGCGCAGCGTGGCGACCAGTTTACAGTTGGTGACGTCTCCTGTCTCCTATTTATTTTCGTAAGTAGGATGATGACTAGGAATCCAGAGACTCCCGTGGAAATAACAGGAGATCCGCTGAAGAAGCATCAACACTGATTGAAGGAGCTTCACTCTCAGCAGGGATTTGAACTTGTGTCTTTAATTACTTCAGCAAAGCTCACAGTTGTTACCAAATTCTATAGTCTAAAACTGCTCCTTAGTCGCATTTTTTCGGGGTTGGTGCTGCCTCTAGTGGCGTGGGGGAGGTAACACGGCTAATATAAGTAAATTACTAAATCAGAATACCGCAAAGTATTTTGTGTGTCGGTGGGGAGGGGGGTTTGGAATAAGAAGGGTTCGGTGAATGCGCATATGCAACTGAGGGGTTCGGTACCTCAAAAAAGGTTAAGAACCTCTATGTTAGCATATCAATTAATCGATAAAACTGATTCATCGCTCAGCTCTAGTTTGGTCTGTGGCGGCAGAGCTTGGCGGGTTCTGACCCACCAGACGGTTCCTGTTCTGAACCCGGCTCAGCCTCCTGCTGGCCCGTCCTGCTGTTGAGTGAATGTGTGTTTGTCTGTGTGTGCAGGTGCTGTTTCTGCTGCGCTCCTTCCAGGCCGACTCACACAGACCCCTGCCAGCAGGAAGTGGCATCGGAGAGGCGCTCCGTCAGCGCATGTGGCTGGCTTCCAGGTAATCCTAGACACACGCGTGTGGGAAACGACGCAGCGATAAGCATCCACTCCCCTCCTCCAGAAGAAAAAGCTCCTTGTTTGTCGTACATCCCCTGGCCGGCCACGTCTGCTTCATGTCCTGCTGAGGTTTCTGTTTCAAAGAGGCGGCCCGCTGAACCGACTGCAGACCTTTCCACCAAACAGCCTCTCGCTGGGGCGCGCGGTCGGCCCGGCTGAGGTCAGGCCCAGGTCTCCGGTAGATAACGTGCTGCTAGCTTCACTTGGTTACTCTGATAAGGCTTTATTAAGATGACGAGGTGAATTCCTGCTGCCTAGAGCGCGCCAAGGCGCCGGCCCGTTTGATCGGGTCTGAGGACAACGCAGGTCAAAGTATCTCTGTTTTTGGAGAAAGAAAAACCTCCCAGCTCGTCCAGAACACCACTAATTTGAGGAAGGCCGGCTTCCAGAAAGGATGGAATGCATTGTTCGTCTGGTCTGAGTCAGTGCTGGGCTCTGGACTCACACCGTCTCAGGATCGTGTCAGGTTGGAGGGTTTTCTGTCTCCAGGATGCTGTCATCCTGTGGTGACTATCATATTTAAACATCTGAGTCGTTTGGGTTTCTGTCTGATGATTCAGCCCTCCGGAGCGTTTACTCTGTGCATCATTATGAAACGGTAACTGGAGCCTAACTGCCAGTGTTAGTACTGATACTGCCTGGGTTAAAACCACGGTTCTGGTTAAAACCAGAAACAAACATGTAGAAGCAGCATTCAGCTTCTAAGCACCACTAATCTGAAACAAACTTCTAGAAAACTGCAAAAGAACTGAAACACTGAGTCTCTTTAAATCAGGGGCTTTGAACTCATGTTCATTTTTTAAAATCAAAAATCTGACTGTTCTTAAAGGCCTGGTTGTGGCAAAATGTATTGACAAAACCCATTAAACTGCTAAAATATTAATAAGTGTTTTTAAAATTAAATACTCACTGATCAGTCACCTGATTGTTCTTGTGTTTTTTCAATCAAAATCGTAGATTTTGTGGTGCTAATTAGAAATATTTGTAAGGGATTTTGCGCTAATGTTAGATGTTTAATGTGACTTTGTATTAGTCAATCACAGAATGTAACTTCACATAAATAAACCTGAGGCAGCAGTCACTTAACCCCAATGTTTTTAACCAATTTTGAGAAAGATTTGCACTAAAATCAGAATAAATGTGGGGATCTGTTGATTTTGTGTGAATTCTGTGACTTTATGAAAAACTGGAGGGACTTATTGATGTAATATGGAGTCTAGAGGGCCACATAAACAGCTACGGTGGGCCAGATTTGGCCCCTGAGCCTTAGGTTTGACTAAAACCCAACTTCTTACCCTTCGACTCATGATAACTGGAACATTGACCAACATAGTCAATTGGTGTTTTACTATACATGTTTTTTATGGTGTAAAGTACTTTGAACTGCCTTGTTGCTGAAATGTGCTTTAATTAAACTTGATTGATTCCTTAAAATAGGAGCTGCAGATCTCCTCCTGTTCATGGATTTTCTGTAGATTATGTCTAAGATATTGGAGAAAATGCAGAGAAACACTAAGACACAATTTGCAAATTAGCCTCTCCAGGAGCGACATTTGTTTTCATTTGTGAGAGTCTGGTTCAGCTCCCATATTTAAAACACACTGACCAGGTTTCAACCAACATTTTTTAATTTAGAAGAACAGGTTGAAAAATTCAGAAAAAGTTCCTCAGGTTTGCAAAAAAAAAGTTTAAACTCTGGTGGTTTTTGTTGTAAAGTGTCAATGAAGAAGAGATGGAAACACATTTCCAGTGTAAACTCTGACAGAACCAGCTGGATTCACTCCAAACCAGTGGATGCAAAAATTTCACTTTTTTTTTTTCAATATTTTGAACGTTTACTCACAGCTTACTTAAGAATTGCGTGGAAACACAGATCAAGCTTAGTCACCGCAGCACCAGCGTTCTGCCCAGCATTTTTTAAAAGCTTCATGTATCGTCATTGCTGATTGCCAATACTTTGAAATAACTCGAAATGAATCTGACCTCCAGTTTGAACTTCCTCCCAGAGCTCATGCCGTCTGGTTTGTCTCGTGTTGTGCATGAAGCATGCAGACGGCGGTGCGGTATTAATATCCGGCTGATGACATCATGACGTCAAGCTGACACACTGTATTCTTTGTAGCAGATCTTCAGGATCTGGTCTCATCCTGAAGATCCGCTCTGAACTATCCACACACAGATATCAACAATGAAAATATACATCATGATTTTAGGTTGGCTTTAAGTGGAACTCGATGAGCTTCTCCATGAAGTGGTTATTTAGTGATTCAATGGAAAAAAGATGGCTTTAATCCTGGATCAGCTTGGGGCGGCTCATGAGACACTCGAACTCTTTTGCCCTTAAGGTTTGAACAGAAATAAAAGTCCATCTTCGTCCCTTTCCGTCTCTTATCCTGAAATCTTTGGACCCAGTGACAACAGTAACATTTTTGTCCCGGTCACTGCACTTAAATAACCCGATTATGACCAAGTGGAGCCAATACATGAAATTATCACTGTTTCCATGTCAACATGAGGATGTTTGGAAAATTCTGTCAATTTAAGGAGCTTTGTTCGTTTAATTTCTTTATTTAATCAGAGCTGGAGGAGAGATTAGAGCCAAATGAGACAGCAGTCGTCCAAGTGTCAAACTCAAGGCCCAGGGGCCAAATCTGGTCCGCCATTGCTTTTTATGTGGCCCTCTAGACTCCCATCAATAAGTCCCTCCAGTTTTACACAAATAAGGAAAATCTACATTTTACTGCTAATTTTTCTCAAAATTGGTCAAAAGCATTGGGTTTAAGTGCTGTTGCCTCAGCCTTACTTAAAGTCACATTTAACATCATACATTAGCTGAAATGCTTCTAAATTAGCTAAATATGGCAATTAATAAAAAGTCACATCAGTCATAATGCAATAGTGCAAAATTCCTTACAGTTCCTAAAATCTTGCAAAAAAAAACAAAAAACAAAAACAATCAAGGGACTGATCAGTGATTGTTTAACTTTAATAAAACACGTATTGGATGCTGAAACAAATGTCTATTCATTAATATTTTTGCAGTTTTATGTGTTTTATCAATGCATCCTGGCTACATTCAGATTTTTGATATGGAGCAAAATGAAACCTCTGATTTCAGTTGTTAGTGAAAAGGTGACACAGTGTTGTGAAACATGATGTTCTAATTAATTCATTATGTAAGTAATTTCCACTTTCTGTTGGTAATCACAGCAACATACCAGCCTGATCTGGCTCTTCATTTGAAGTGTAAAAACAGATGCTGCTTTTCTGTGAAATATCATAAAATTCTAGAGTTTGGCTGTTTTTTAAGCAGTGGAAAAGGAGAATAAATTATGTTTATTGTTTGCAAATTGCTCTCCAAACCAAACTGACTCTCTGTGGTCTCTTAAATCTTGAATGAAAATCACATTTACTGCTGAGATGTTACATTTCACCAGAAACGGTCAGGTCAGATTACTGTCAGACGTCTGTAGGAACCAGACGTTTTTCACTTCGGTCTCACTGTACTGATGGAAATGGTTAAAAAGACGCCATTTTGTTCTCTCTCTGCAACACCTGGAGCATCTACACCGACTTAGAAATAAATTGTTTCTAAGCGTGTATCTTACCCGACACAGCCTCTCGTTTTTCCTTTGCTTCCGATGTTTTCATTAGGAGTAATAAACTCGGTGTTTAGATTCAGGTCCAATCCATATGTTGGGCTGCTGTGGCCATTTTGCCATTACCTTGTACCAGGTATTCTTCATTGATGTTGTAGTTATAATTGTACATGTTGCTTGCAGTTATGACTTCTCTGTTTATTTTTCTCTTTCTGGAGGTGTAGAAGCAGACCTAAGGGTGTTTTTATTTGATTTTTGACCACCTTTTTCACCTCTACTCTTCTCTCTTTTCCACTCCCTTTCTTTTCTGTCCCTGTGTCCACTACACTTGAAATAAACCTAAAGCAATCTCTAATAAAATTTGATATATACATATAAAACATAAGTAGAAGTAGCTAGCTTTAATGCTAATGTTAGCATTTCTTCTCTCTTTTGCTAATATGACTGCTTGATTATATGATTTCCTGACAGATAAAACAATTACAGGAAAATTTGTTTTCCTGCTTTATGAACTTCATTCTTTACTTTGAACGTTGTAATATTTATCTACTGGTGTTTCAGCTGCTCTCTGTGAGCTCTTTTAGGGTTCGTTCACACTGCAGCCTGAAGTGACTCAATTCTGATTTTTCGGCAATTCCGATTTTTTTGCCGGGTTGTTCACACTGCCAGTAAATGGACCTGTATGTGTTCTGCAGTGTAAACGGGAAAACAACCTGAAAGTGTCCCGCATGCGCAGTAGAGGGCGCCATAGCGTCAGCGTTCTCAGTGATCTGCCAACTGCCATAAAA
>CAEGAF010139857.1:0-37570 GCA_903067075.1 Micropoecilia bifurca
CATTTGGATACGATTTCAAATTGAAAGACCTGTTTATAAGATAGCAATTTTTAAACAGACCTAGAAAACAAACGACAAGTTTCAAAAACACAGAAACGTCTTCGGGCCAGGACTTTAACATGTTCATATAGATTAATTAACTACACATATTTTGACGAATTCAAAATGTTGATGACATTGATCACTTTTTTTTAATGTATAAACTACCAGAACCTCTGTATTCACTTGTTTATGGTACTCGGGTTTGACACACCAGTCATTCAAAGACAACAGCCATGGATGACGAAGCTACTTGTCTTGGTGTGATGGTTAATTTTTTGCTTTTTTCAGTTTTCTAGTTGTGCTAAAGTGAATCTAAAAGCTTAAAATAGCATCTCAATGTAACTGCAGTATAAACGTCCCCCAATGCTAACGTCATCAGTCCACATTTCTGAAGAAGTTCCATGAATGAGCAGGGATTCTGAAACTCTGGAAAGCTGAATGTATAGAATAAAACTTTGCACCAATCTTATGGTTGAATAACCATAACCTAAAAACCTGGATAACCTAAAAGCAGTAAAATATCTTTGTGATTGTGCTCATATGTCTATTTATTCAACAAAGCAAAACTATATTTTGTCGAGATGTGGTTTTTGACTAAAACACAGGATTAATATCAATAAGTCAGACACCCTCCATTAAAAATGTTTGAGTCCCACCACTAATATATGAACATAAAAAAAAACTATATACAATAAATGACTAAAAAATAAAGGATCTGCAACAACAAGGATATAAACACTTATCTGGTTGATGGTTCTAGAGTTGGAATGGAAAGATCTCCTGTACACCTGTAACACTCCTTTGTCACCTAGGATGTGAGTAGCAAACTATGTAATCAGAGTAATGCTTTAACTCCACTCTGATGGATCATAACAGCTTGAGATGATAATGGCAGAATTATTTGAATATTTTCAACAGCCTTCAGGTGGTTAGTCTAAATCCTGTGGCGCCCTGAATCCAGCTCCATTTTTTAGTTAACTAATGATAAAATGGATGTGTTGTCATCGAGCGAGAACATGTCAGAGGCAGTGTGTTCTGTAATCCAGACAGCCTAGAGCTGGTGCTGTGTGTGTGTCCCCTGTGCTGTGTGAGCACGAGAAGAAGGTCTGGATAGACGGAGGGGGAAAGAGACGGAGCTGCAGAGCTGTAATTGTTTTTTCTCTTGTTGCCCAAAGTCCCCACAGCCCGTCTGGCACCTCGCTCACTCGCTCGCTCTCTTCTTCTCCTCCACTCTATGTCGCCGTCTCTCCTTTCTTCTCACTCATTACATCCACCCTACCTTTTTGTCCTCGCCGTCTCCTTCTCTTTCCCTGACTCTGAGCTGCGTGTCTAATGGGCGGAAGACGCACACACACAAGTGGGCAGCCCTCTTCTTGGGGTTAATCACAACTAAACTAGTTCACTTGTTTCCACAGAGAGAGCTGGCCGACTGTAGCAGAGCGCCGCCTCGGCAGCGACTGTAGCACATCCATCCGGACTGGCCTGGGTTTCGCCACCGTCTAGACATCGCAGAGCTCAGTGTGTGTTTGTTGCATCATTTCCTCCTTTTTGACCAATTCTCTCTGTCTCCTCATTACTGATAACTCTTCCTCCTTCTAGCCTTTTCAAGTCTGTCCCTTTCCATCTTTCTCTGTGCCACAGCATACTTGTGTGTGTGTGTGTATGTGTGCCAGCCAGGTCGCTGCCATGGCGCCCCAGCAGCTCCGGGCCTTGTTGATCACGGCACCGTGCCCAGGGGTTCCCATGGCAACGGCAGTGGCAGCAGACAGGGTTTTGTGTAGAAAAAGTATGTGTGTACGTGTGTGCGTGCATGTGTTTGTGTGCGTGTGTGTGTGTGGGCCCAGTGTGGTGGGCAGCAGGCTGTGAACTCAGCAGGCCTCTATCTGGGCAGCAGGAGAAGGACGAGTGAGTCGGAGCAAACAAAGCGCCCTCTATTCGCTCATCTTCCTTCTCTTTTCGCTCAACACACACATCACGGCACAAGCTATCACCGAAATGCACACACATACACACACACAACGTGAAAACCCGGGCGTTGTAAGGCACAGGGACACGGGCGCCCCCACCACCCGTCACATCTGTAAAAGTGCTGCGTTTTACAGCCAAGTGCACTCTGGATTGCCAGGTGTGGCTGTGAGAATGTAACAGTTTTTCTTTTCTTTTTTTTTCTCTCTTTTAGCTCATGACTGAAATCTGGAGAGCAGCAGGAAACTGTAAACGGCAACAGAGGAAATGAGGCAGCTGCAGGGTTTTGATGAGTGGGTTGTGTTATGCAGAAATTCAATCTGAACTCAAGACAGCAGCTCAGCTTTAGAGAAAGTTCTATGTCATTCCTAAGCTGCTCCCTGTTGTCCTTTGGTCTCCCAAGGCTGCAGACAGTCAGGATGGAAGTTTTTCCTCTTTTAGATTTTATAAAGTGTTTTTTTTTCCAGCCACACAGGTTCCTGACAGCTGAAGCTTAGAGGAACGGCATTTCCTTTTGCTGGTAGAAGGAACGCTCCTAGTCCAAATTAGCAAGCAGCTAGCGTGCTCTTCCTCCTGGCTGTCAGCATGAATCTGCTTTCAAACCTGCATCTCAGAACGCAGCCTGCTAGATGCAGACAAAGCAACGTTCCCAGTGTGCAAACTAAACCAGACACCCCTGGTTCCTTTACCGAAACGTCTAAGGTCGGCCCATCTCAGATGTGAAGTTTATTGAGCAATAACAATGTTACAGGCCCCAGCTGAGTGAGCGCAGTCTCCATAGATGGCCATTAGCCTGATTCTTGTTTCAGGGCCAAACAGAGTAAGTGTGCATGCCCTCATTATTCACAGAAGGAAGTTTTTCCTGGCATTAACTGTCTGGTTACCAGCAGGGAGGAATCTGGACATAGCCATTCTGAGGCTGAGCACTCACTTCAAACTGCGACTCACCGCATCATTATCGTCATCACTTTCCCAACTTTCATCTTGTGTTTTATTTTCAATACTTTGTGTATTTTGAGAGGAAACATATTTTTGATTCTTAAGTGCTGTCAAATATGTATTTTCTGATCTATAGATGCTGAATTCCTACCCTGTTTCTCTGGGTGCTTTCATGCCTGATAGTCTCATAGACTCGGTTTGATTGGGGACCAAACATGCAACATTTGTTCCACTTTCAGCTGCTGTGGTTCTCTTTCACATTGCACCGTGTTAAACCATCCAAACCTGTTCCCCTCCTCACCTTTGGTGATGCTACACCAAGAACCACTGAAGGAAATGACATAGAAACCTCTGAAGAAGACACTGAGCTTAACTTCCTTCTTCATGAAATGTAAACAAAAATGGAGTGGGATGAGATCTTAGCGATTGTAAGATTTCTCTTTGGCAAAAGCCCATGAACCATTTCTCCCTTTTATCACTAGGCTCCTGTGTTTTATTTTTTATTTTTTATTGCATTTACCCACAATGCCCTGCGCTGTTAACTTCTTGGTTTTGAAGCGGTCTCTGGTCCACTTGGCATTCATATATCCATTCAAACCGTACAAGCGTTGACTTCATCCAAACCCACCCTGGATTTTTAGGTAGACCAGAGTTTGCATTTTTGGTCTGCATCAGAGTTCGATTCCGCTTCCCCAAACCAACCAGACTTTGTAGCCAAAAGGACCAGAGCTGAATAAAAGCAGTCTAAACGGGGCTGGTGTGAATGCGACCTAAATCTTCCCACTGGCTCCACCCATATGTTTACATTTTAATTTGTTATGTCTGTTTAGGCACTTGAATCTTCAGTCTCTGATAGTGTCTTCAGATAGAGCTATGCCCTGATATTGTTGCTGATGTTTGCCATGTGTCTGACAGGAGGTTTTCACCAGCAGGTCAGCTGAACTGTCTTGACATCTTGCTGGCCCCTTTTTTTAATCTCTCTTTCTAATACACACACACACACACACACACACTGACTCACAGAACAATCATTGGATCACTGTGTGATTGTCTTTCAGTCTCTTATTGCACAATATTTAATTTTATTTAATAATTTTTTTTTCTCTTTTTTTAATGTGCTGGTAGACTTTGTTGAAAAAAAAGTTACTGACAACCAGGAAATACAATCCCCAGGTTGTTATATTGTTATTAACCATCATTGGCTGCTGAATCTAGTTCTAATTTGTAGTTAAAAGTACAAATAATAAAGAAAATGTCAAAACTTAATAAGGCAAACAATACATGAAGTTTTGTTCACAGTATGGACGGTCACCTCTGAAGCATTTTTACATTTTATAGAAGAGATTGGAAATCTAATGCTTGTGCTCATAACATATTTCCACCATTTAAATTCCACATCATATTCAGTATATATTAAGTTGAGAAAGTGTCTAGGTTTTCATATGGTAGTTTAACGTTTAGTTTATAAACGTTTTTAAAATAAATCTCATTAGTTATTTTAAGTGGTGGGACTCAATTAAAAAAATTTAATCAAGTTAATTTCAGGGTCTGTAATTAACTACAATTAATTGCATTTTATTTGAAAACTACATATTGAGGAAAAAAAGCAACATTTTCAATTTAAAACTTTTTTGCTGCAAATTTATTGACTAGATATATCAGCTCAACAACAAAAATATTTGTTGATTTGAATTTGTTACATAGGTTATTCTACCATCAGCTTGGTACATAGTGCCAAATATACAAATAACGACACAGACGTTAGCGATCTGCTGCTGCTACATGTTTATCATTCATATGCTATTTTAGGCTGCTTTTAGCACAATTTGAACTCAACAATAATAGAAAGAACCTGGTCGGAAACCTCAGGTGTGCATTTGTTTTGGTTGTAACCACACCAGAGTTCACTGGAACAGGAAATGGGTTTTCGGGCAGACCACAGTTTGCTTTTTTGCTCCGCATCAGAATTCAGCTATCCATTCACACCTGCTCAAACAAACCAGACTTTGTGGGCAAATGAACTAGACTTCAACTACAGCAGATTAAACAGAACTGGTGGGAATACATCCTAAGACTTTATATTCATGTGGAAGAGTGAGCTAGCCTGTATCCAAAACTAAATCCAATTGAGAATTTGTGACTTGACTTGAAAAGTGTTTGGAGATGCTCTGCATCTGTTTTGCAAAGAGGAATGAGTAAAGATGGTACAGATATGCCCTAAAAGACTCTCAGCTGTCAATGGAATGAAACGAGGTTCTTCAGTGTCAACTTAATACAAATGTGATTCACACTTTTAAGCATCATTTTTGTAAAGCCTTTTTTTCCTTTTTCATTTCATTTATGTTGTACATTGTATTGTCAGAATGTGGAGAAGTTTCAGAGGAGGTGTTTACAGAGTTTTGCTTCCAGATGAGTAATCATATGTAATCATATGAACTGCTTCCAGTAAATTTTGAGGGTTTTTTTGTTTAAAGATCTCACAAAGACATAACTAGTTGGTCCCCGTTTACCCCGACCAAAGCAGAGGAAACCGTCCAAAGGGGAGGCAGGTTTTCAATGCAAATGATTCAGCCCACTTAAGGAAAAAGGAGGCTGCAGACGCTTGGTTGATATTGTTTTGACAAGCGGATTACAGTAGTAATAACATCAGACTGCTGCTGGTAATGTAGACTGTAAGCACACACTGTTCTCCATGCATGGTGTTCTGCATCTTCTGAACTTCAGCAGCACAGGCCTCCTCCTCCTCCTCACACTTCCTTCAGTTCTATCAGCCTCACCCCTCATGGTTTCTTCCTCGGTGACATTCAGAGAGCAAGCTGTTTGCTAAGATGGGTAACTTATTTTGCTTGAATAGTAACCTGCAGGAGGAAAAAAATGAAATTACTAGCTAAATTTCAGAAGTACTATGGGCTTCAGACAGGATTTTACAGCACCAGGAGAGTATGTGATGTTTAAAGAGTCGGCTCACAGGTTAGCTTGGTTCCTCAGGATAGTGCTGTCTGAGTAAACCTCTCTGTCTCCTTCCTGTGGCTACCAGGACAAACTCACCATCCCAGGCTGCTGGTGGCAACAACCAGTCTGCCAACGAAACATTTAACATTTTCTGTTCTATTTATTTTATATCCTAGTTGCAATGTAAGTATATGGATGGTGTATCATTAAACCTGGCAAATGTAACTTTTATAGAAAATGTTTTGCTACGTGAGAGGGAACCCTCACACACCGTACCAAACACTGTGCAGCATTTTGGTCAACTTAAAGTTGTTTCAGTCGAGTAATTGTGGAATGAACCATATACCTTATTGCTGTTGAAAAATGTGGACATTAAGTTATAATTCAGTTCACCTTTGTTTCCCCCATCACCTCTGGCTGAGTGACGGCCTTTAATGTCCCCACACTTTGGTCTACACATATATTCTCGGAGCAGAGATATAGAAACTATCAGAGAGAACTTTGGACTTTACAAGTGCAGAAGGAAGACTTTCTGAAGATGTTTTGTTTCCAGTAAGTGCTGAGGGAAACTACAGCAGCAGAACACTTGTGTTTGGAGCTCGCTAACATGCAGCTACTCTAGTTCATCTCTAACTGCTCAGCTGTGATTGCTAGCATTGCAACGGAGGCTCTGATTACACCGAACAGAATGGCTAAAACAATAACATGATGGTCTATGGCTCTATTTATAACATCAATACAGCAAACCTTTTACAATAACATCCTTATCCAGATATAAAGCGCTCTGAACTTCAAATAGCATAAAGCTAATTAAAGTCGCTTACAATACCATCTTCTCTAATAACAGCACAGTGAATGCAGTGTGCATTATGTGTTCGGGCTGCAAGCTGTAATTTATTCATGCCACATATTTAATACAGAAGACTTTCTAAGTGTGATAAAATGATAAAAAAAACTCTGCAAATACTACTGCTACCAACAGTGATTGTAACACTGATGGTGACAAACTGATAACATTTTCATACAATACCTATACTAATCACTTTTGGCCTTACAGGCATGTTGTTTTTTTATTTTCAAATTACAAGTAGAGCTCTGACTTATTTTTGCTATCAATTAATCTATCATTCTGACAATTGGATAAAGAATCGACACATTATGCAGATTTTTCATTAAAACCTTTCTTATGCAGCCTTAGTAATACATTAGAATATGCAAATAAAACAATAATTCATTTCATAAATTTGAAAATTTGCAGGATTCTTTTAATGAATGTGTGATTTGTAACAAAGCATCTACAGCTAACACAATACTTATAACATCAACATGTGATGTCAAGCAGAAGCTCAGTTCTTCTGAGTCAGTCCTACAGTCCTGAGACTGTACCATACCACCACCACTGTAGGGCTGATATGGTGATTATATTTTCGATTAGCTGATTAATAAATGAATAGCAAGAAGTGCTTACTCAGACTTCATTTATTTATTTTGCAGAATTTGACATCTTACCTGTTTTTTTTTTGTCTTTTTATCTATATTTTCTATACAGTTTTTTTCTTAATTATGGCTTTAAATATATCGTTCTTTAGGTAGCTGGCCTTTTTTGAGTCGGTGTACTCCAGTTGAGTCTTCAATTTCTAAATTGGTTGACAATAATTTCAATAATCAATTCATCACGACTAATACGATTAGTTGTTTCACATCTCTGCAAATACTTTTTCAAAGAACTGTCTAGGTTATATGTGAAAACATTTGGCATTAGTTTTTTTTCTAAACCTGACCTTGAGGTAAAAATTAACACTGACTAATAAATGGACATTTTCTATTAGATTTTCTGTATTGGCATCTAAATTAAAATTTAATTTAGCATTGCAACCGTCTAGACTTTGTTTCATCGAAGGACTTTGAGAACATCTGGCCTTAGGGCTCTGCTATTGTGAACAGTTTTACATTGTTCCTTTGTGAATGAAGCAGTTCGGTTGCTGGAGAAAAGATCCATTTGGGCATTAACACCCAGTGTTTATGGGGCTTCAACCTAAAGAAACCAGGTAGTGACAGTTATGACTTTTCTGAACTTCCGGATCAAGTCCTGTTCCTCAAGGTTTCGCAGGATCATCTAAAGTTTTATTCAGCACCAATTTGTCAGTGAGTTTGCTCTTCTGAAAATTAAAAAAAACCATATTCTGATCCAGTATTTTCAGTTGCTCAACATTTGCTTCTCCACTAAAAGACAGATGAGGATCTTGTGTTGCTGGTTTCCACACGGTACCACATTCCTAAACGTTTTGTCTGTGGTTGGTTTTTATCTCATTTTTCCTCCTACTTCAGTGTGGCTGGTTTTATTCCTGCCAGACTTTCCCCTACAGCTGTTGTTGAAGAATGCAGGCACGTTTTTGGGTCGCATCATGTTTCAACTGAATTGTTGCCAGTTTTTCAAAACTTCAAACTATGTTGCTAAAGCTTTCCTGGTGGACTGTGGATGATGTGCTCAAGAAATGTGTTTTTTGGAGAAAATATGCACCAGAATGAAGCCTTATTAAGTCAGATTGCTGCATGTGAAATGTGTCATCCACACAGAGACACAAAGAAAGTCACTTGAAATGCACAGTTTCCAGAAGGGAGTCAGAGGGTGAGTCAGAGATCAGACTGCAGGCTAAGATGAGGTCAAAGTGAGGCAAAGGAGAGAAACTGTAAGAAAGAGAAACTCAAGGAGAGATTGTAGCCAAGAGAAGGATGAAAGACAACTGATGAAGATTGAGGAGTGAGGAAGATGATAGAGAATGTTGGAGGGAATGTTGATAAAGAGGCAACAGGCAAGTGATGCAAATCACAAACCAGTGGAGAATGACAAAATGCTAACTTGACTGGTGGGCAGTTCTACCCTGATCAGGAAGGTCATCCCAGATGTCCATGTTGCTTGTTTCTCTCTCACACACACACACACACATACACATGCACACACACACACACACAGTCATTCAGCATTCTGACAAAAGAACCACTGTAAGGTGGGACAGTCACTACACATTCAGGTCTCTGGGTTGGAGCTCTCCCTGTGAAATATTTCTGAGTGTACACACACAAACACAATTTGTATTAGAGCTGAATCGATTAATCGGATACATTGTGATTAATTGATTACTGAAATAATAGTCAACTAATTTAGTAATTTGATTAGACAGAGCAGTAATTAAGACAAAATGGTACAGATATACATTTTTCATTTATGATCATGATAATAATACCCTTCTTTGTCTGTAAATCTGTTCTACTCAGAACTCCTCAAATGGCAGTTTTGCTTCACTTGGTTCATATTTTGTTAAATAAATAAAAATCTCTTATTAAGCACCTTTTGCTACACAATTATAAATTGGTTTATCCAGAAAATAATCAGCAGATCAGCTCTGCTCTGTATTGACAATAAGTCAAGCAGAAAAGGCTTTTCACATGTTGATGTTAGAAATATTTTTTTAGCTGCAGATGCATCTTTTTCTTCAGATGATCAAGTGTTTACTTGAGAAATGCTGTTACTGCATTTGAGATAATAAAATGTTTATTTTTTTATTTAAAAAGGAATCGAATCTCTTGCATTTTAAATGTATTTTTAATATTGTGTAAAACAAGCATAAGTGGTTAAATTAATTGACGATTTGATTAATCAATATGCCATCAGAATAATCAATAGAGTGTTCAATTACTAAACTAATCATTAATTACCCAGTTTGTGTTTCTACCCATATTGGGACTTATTTATTTTAGAAACTGAAGTTATGCTTAATTTATGCTAACAAATACGTGTATATTCCTAACACTGACCTCAAAAATTAATTTGCACCATGCCTATAATTTAACCCTAAAATAGGCGGTTCATTCACTAAGACTGGGCTTTGGGGACCATGTGACCCCATGAGGCCCCTCTGTCTCCAGAAGGTTAGAGAATATGCCAGAAAAGGTCCAAATAGGTAACATACACGTACACACATACACACTATTAATGAGTCTTCCCCTGAGTTTGACCTGTGCTACCCCCTGGTGGTAAACAAACGCTACAGCACTTTTCCATAATAGGATTCAAAGTGAAAATGGTAGTCTAAAGTGTGCTGCATCTGTGAAATCAAAATATAGAGATACAACGCTGACTTATTTTTATGGTTAAAAGCATTTTTGTTTTACTGTCTATATCTGTAAATTGAAATTGTGAGTCCCTAAAGTTCAGCTGTTGTTCTGAACAGGCAACCTCACTGGAGGAAGATAATTGCTGCAACAAGATCCAGCCCCATTTTTCCCAACAAGTTGACGTATTTAGCATTAATTTCAAGAAAATCTGTGCGCTGTAGAGCTTTCACTTAGCACCAGTTAAGAGTTGTAGATATTCTGCTTTAGTATATTTTTCATACACCCAAAGTGGGAAAAGAGCAGACAACAAGGCATGCATCAGTTTCCTTGTGAAACAAAAGTTATCAGACTGACTTGATACAAACTGTACTGTCAGAATGTACCGTGTGTCCAGACTGCCAAACAAATGTTTCTCTTAAGCTTGTCCTGTAAATGTCACACTTGAACTGGAAGAACAGTGTCCCATCAGCAACTCAACGATCATCACCGAATGTTTAGTTCTAATCTCTTCCCTTTCTCTGTGTCTTTGTGCAGCTGAACTGGAGTTTGTTCAGATTGTCATCATCATCGTGGTGATGACAGTGATGGTGGTGGTGATCATCTGCCTGCTCAACCACTACAAGCTCTCCACCTGGTCCTTCATAACACGGCAGAGCCAGGCCCGCAGACACGACCACGCCCTGCAGCAGGTCAGGACCGCTGCTTCTCACTCTACAGCTAACCTGCTGGTCTTTACTGTCACCATTCAGTTCACATCAGTTCAGTTTATTTCAAAAGCACTGATTCATAACATACATCTTTTCAAGACACTTTACAAGACAACCATTAAGTTTATACATTGATGTACAGAATAGAATACTGTCTTGTCTTTTAAATCACATCTTTGAGAAGAATCCACATCTAGCTCATTGTAAGCAGCTGTCTGCCGCGATCAAGCAGGAGTATGAGAAAACAGAAGCACTTCTCCTGGATGTTAAAGAAAAGGAGAAGAGTTAATGACAGCAGTAGCTGATCTGGTGGCATCTTCTTTAGTTACAGCAATATCTCCTTCATCTGCATCTATTGGAAGAGAGTTAACAGGACGCTATCTGAGCCACTGGGCCCCTTCAAAAATGTCCAACAGCTTAAACTGAAATGCACAAAAGCAGAGAGAGAACATGATGTTAGTGACAGCAGTAATGGAAAGTAGTAGGAGAAAGTAGCAGAGGTAAATGTGGTCAGTATGCCCTCTAACAACCTAAAGGGTAATCAATGCACATTGGTGACATCAGACACCTGTCAAAAATCAGTCTCCTAATGGTTTGTTCAGCCGTTGCCGTATGCCCAGCAATTGTTTTTCAACCTGGTCTGTTGAGGAACTCAACTGCATTCTGGCTCCCATAGCACCATTTTGGAAGTTTTTCTTCTGTGCTTTTTTGTAACATTGTTTCTTGTTGGAAAATAAAAATAAAGACATTTTTGAGGTTGAAAAATATCTAGAGATAAAGGACCAGAAATATGTCCCATTGGTCATTTCAGCAAGGCCTTCAGGGTTAAAATTCATTACAGTACTCTAAGAACACGTAAGAAAAACATGGATGGCTTGTTTGGAAGTGTTACCAACAAAAAACCAAAAATTTTTACTTGGTCTTGCACTGAAGTAAATAATACCTTTAACAATTTCTATTGGACACAATAAATCACAGTGGAGATGTTTGACAATAATTCAAAACAGTGAAAAAAGACTAGACATAACTTAAGACCACAAACTACTCTAAATACTGCAGTGGTGCAGTGGTAGTGGGGTAATTGTTTGGGCCTGTTGAAGATCATCATTGATCCCAAATCCAGAAATAAGACTAAAACAAAATGGCTGAAAATACAAAGAGTCAAGGTGTTGCAGTGGCCTATTTAAAGTCCCGATTGAAATGTTCTTTGGGACAAAAATATTAGATCCGTTATAGAAGACACTATCTAAAGAACCACTAAGACAAAATGTTTCTCTACAATCCTCCAAATCATATAGAGAGGAATGTCACTTTGGACAGAATTAGCTTAGTGAATGTGTAACAGTGTTATGACATTCACTTGAGGTCACATTTATTTCATTCCACATTTATTTCATTCCATTTGTAAAACGATTCCTCGTTCTGAGGACTATTTCTCCCTAGCTGCGGTAGGTTTGGCAGAGCAGAGTCTAGTTTGTGTCTAGTTGATGCTGCCGTCGTTTTGATCCGAGCTGATGGTGAGTGAGGCCCTTTTTGTCTGACTGTCTGCTCATCTGTTCTCACTGAGTGTTCCCATGCAGTCATTGTGTTAGTACATTTCTGTATTTGTGAATCAGGACAAACATAGCCTTACCAGTATGTTCCCAGTAAAGTACAGTGCAGCTAAATGAATCTTTTTATCCCACTTAGAGCTTTTGTCCCAGTTTTACACTGGTAGCAGCTTTGCTACAGTCTGTTAAGTGAATTAGCTGAATTGGTTTTGGTGGAACCGGTCTCCTTATTGTTTTTTAACAACACAGCTGTGAAATATTATCAGCCAAACATTGCTCAATTCAAACTGGCTCAGTTGAATCAACTGGGCTACAGCATTCTCGTTAGCTTGGGTTGTGATGTGGAGATGCTAGCTCTGTCTCAAACTTGCAGAGCATTTTCAAAGTGGGGACGTGTAAAGATAGAAAGGAAAGCAAACATTTATGTGACGGGGTTCTCTTATGCTTGGACAAACAAAAAAAATGACTGCCCAAGGCCAGAGATCACTTCAGTGAAATTTATTCAGTTCTTCTAGAGGTGAGCAAAGAAAGCAGGTGCAGAATATGTACAAGGACGTCCAGACAGTTTAAAATCAGACAGCAGTACCTTCAATAAAGAGTCCATCACCTTCACTGTGATCTGGCAGGAGTCTAGCAACAGACTGCCTCCCTGTAGTGCAGAGCCCTGCTTTTAAAGCCACAGGCTCCACCCACAGAAAGATCAAACAAGCAAACAAAAATAATTAAACTGTTACTTTTAACTCAAATGAACTCTTAGAGGAAACAAAAATAATAATGATAATTACAATAATAAGAAGAAAAATAAATAAACTTGTAATCAAAAATATAACAAACAATTTAATAAAGAACACTCTGTATGTTCCGATGACGTCATCAAATGGCTCCTGGCCGCCACAACCGGAAATAATCCTGCTTAAAAACAAAACCGGGAAAATGTTTGAAAATGAAAACAGGTTAGGATGGATGCTAACTGAAGCAGGAACACCGCGTGTGAACCACAATGAACCGCATCAGTCCAAGCTGGAACAGAGGAAGTTAGCGATTGTGTATGTTTGTGTGTATGTGTGTGGGCGTGCTCACATGTTGACTCGGACTCATAATTCATAATAAGTCCCGGCTCGTGACGGCTCCTCCGTCACAGTTAACATGCATCTTTTTTTCTGACTGTCTGAAGTTAAACTAGATTAAATTTCTCATATTTAAAGTTTGTCAGAATTACCTAAATTATTTCTACTTCGAGATCTATTTATTAATGTCTTTAACATCAGAAGTTAACTGATGATGTGATGACTTTGGAATCCTGTGACATTACTGGATAAATCTTTAGCAAATAGAAATAATTTAGTTAATGACATGAAACGAGCAGTTTGGTCTGATTTATAGTGAGAAAAGAGGTGTGTCTTTCTCACTCTGACCATATAAACGAAGTCAAATACAGGCACTTTTACAGACAGTGCGAAACAAGCTCCACTACAAAACATGCTGGAAGCTAACTGGGTACTCCAAACCATCATCTGAAAATATTTTTCCTAATTCTACACCTGAGCTAATGCTGTGCTAGCTTCTTGTCTTTTCCATATGGTCTGTATGCTAACTATGCTATCCAATCAAATTAGTTGTACTTCAGAGACAGTTACAAAGCAAAAAAGCCACAAATAAAAGCTCCTATAGAGCAATAAAAAAAACCTGTTTGGCACTTCTTGTGTCATTTCCGCTTGTACATTATATTATATTGCACTTGGAAATATAATGTTTACCCACCCAGGACTGATATGAACATAAAAAACATATACAGACGTCAAAGTCAGGTCAAAGTTTATGTATGATATAGCGCACACTTATAGCTATATAAGTTGATGAAAGTGCTACACAAGTCATAAATCATCAGTAGTATGCAATTTTCATAGTATTTGCTCAGAAATCATAGTATTTGCTCAGAAAATCTAACTGTCAACAGCTAAACATTCAAGCTCCTGATCTGTGAGCCAGCAGCTTGACCTGTGTTGTTTTCCTGTCTTTAGGATGGCTGTCTGTGGCCTTCAGACAGCGGATCCCGACAAGGTGCCTCAGAGGTAAGACCACCAGTCTGGTTGTCATGTTAGATACAGTACTGACTCCTGCACATCATGAGGATGACTCAAATATTACATTGAAAAATGGAATATTTTATAAAATATGTATTTCAAAAACAAGAAGTTGTCCTGAAATAATTTTAACATGTTTCTTGTCATAAAGTTTTGAGGGGAAGTCTTTTCAGCTCTGTATTTGCCAGATTAGTTTGGGGAATGCATGGTCAAATCCTACATGCCAGGTCAAATAATTGCAATGTTTTTTTTTTTTTGTTTTTTTTTTAAATCTTGCACAAATATCAGAATAAAGCAAAAGTTGTAATACATGTAGAGTTTTTTTATTTTTCCAAAAGCAAAAGTACAAAATACAAAATAAGGGGAAAAAAGACAACAAGCAAACAGATGACCTCTACTTGGAAGAAAATCAAGAATCTTCAGACACTTCATTGTTCCATATGGATTATGTTCCATGACACAATTAAGTATCAATTATTGACAAAATGGCCCCACATACATACTGCATATACAATCCACCTCGCCTTTTTGGGGTGCTGCACCATGAACCACTGAAGAAAACAAAAGAAACATCTGAAGAAGACACTGAGCACTACTATCTGACACCACTCAATAAATTGAGTGGTGTCAGATTATCTCTTTTGTCTTTACAAAAGACATTTCTCCCTCTACTGTTAGACTTGTGCATTTATTTTGGCGTTCCTCAAAATTAGGTTTTGGTACTAATATTAATGACAACCGAGTTATGATCTTTGTTAATCCAGTCAGGTTCGTTCAGGTAAGCATTTAGATTGAAAAAAAAACAACAGATTTTTCGATCAATCAGTTGGTTGTGCTTTAGAATAAAACTGCTGTGAAACAGCAAGACATTAACAGGTCTAATCAAATGGTTCCTTTTAAATGCACTACCAGGGAATCTGTTTGCAACTTCAAGGTAGACACATGCAGATGAATGAAGAAATGTGCTCTAGATCTACTCCAATGGAACCTGTAAATGTCGAGCATTACCACAACAATAACTGCAAGGTTGAGTGTTTTTATTTATGTCTTGAACTTAATTGCATCAAAGCACATTCAACGATTAACACTGAAGTGCTGATGTTCACACTCGATATTCTCAGAGCTCTGACTCCCTGTTTAATTCTGGAACTGTATGCCACCTAAGAGTAATGTCTCTCAGCTGATTAACAGCAGATGAATGACTCAGTTTGAAAGATGTACTCAAACAATAACTCTGGGATATTGTTCGAGTTTATATAATACTCAAACAATGTATATATTGTTTACATATATACATATAGTACTATATATACTGTATACTGTACGTGTTTTAAAGAGCTATAGTGACAATTGCATGCAAGAGGACTGGAACTGAAAGTAGAAAGCAAACCTAAGATGTTTAAGGCTCACCGTATGCCCACCAGCTTCCCTGTGTCAGTTAACTTATCCTCATCATTAAAGTGGGAAAAAGTCATTCCGTCTTGACTACAACTCTGCTATGTGGCTCCTTGGTTCCATGTTCTCCCCCATCCACCTTCTTTCCATCCCCTTTCTGTTGGATGTCTTTCAAAATAAAAGCCACTAGTGGCAAAAAAAGTGAAGTTCATGCTATTAGGACAGGAGACAAGATGTTTCCATCCATGAAATTATGATGCATAGAATCACATATCTAAGTCTAAACTATGTTACAGAGAGTAAACATAATAAAAACATGCTTTATCTGTGACATTGTTCATTAAAATGGAACATTTCTAATGTATTAAAATTAAATATGATCGGTTCACTTAATGATATTAGCGATTAGGTATTATTCAGCAAGTACTTTTACTTTTAATACTTAAGTATTTTTAAAAGCCAGTACTTTTTTACTTTTACTTAAGTATACGCATCAATACTAGAAAAATGAATTATTTAAAGACTAATTTCCATGAAAATGGATACAAACTGACCCATTCACATTTTTCCAAATTTCTGCATTTCATTTTGCAGCAACTCTACAATATTAGACATGTTCACAAAGCAGCCAATCAAGGAGTTCCATTTAGTTTCCTTAGTGCTTATTGGCTGAAACACCAAGAATGAATTAAGACTGTAGTTGTTGGCTGTGCTGTAAGATTAAGGTGATTTCCGACGGACGTATTAAATCATACTCAGGAATATTTGGTGTGTGAACTATTAAAACGTGAAATTATGAGGAATTTAAAGGGATTCTCAAGTATCAATGGATTTTAGCCTTGTTGCAGGTGGCTGTGGTCCCCAACCCCCACAAATACCAGGTGGCCAATGTAGTATACTTAAAAGCAAATCTGAAACCGCTCCAGTAGGCCTGTTATCTAATCAGAATGCTTTTGTTCAGCAAATCTTCTCAGTATCTGCTCTCAGCTCTTTATTTTGTTTCCTTGCCGACTTCTTTCTTGGCACGCGGCCTTCTGTAAATGTTCAACGCTCACAGGAATACAGTTGAGGTACAAGGAGCCTGACATTTGCATTCTGGCTGCTTGTAAATATTTGATCGTCCAGGAATGGAGCTCATATGCCACACCAGGCAGGCCTGGCACCGTACATCAGCCATGATCAAAGCTGGCATGTTCTGAAAGAATCATGGGTATAGATATGTAAACTAATGCCAGCATACTTGCCATGACCGGTAGCGAGCTTAGCTTAATGACTGTTTGTCTGGTGAAAGAGTTTGAATCCAGGTGAGAAGAAGGAGTTGGAGAGGTAAAAAGAGAAACTCGTGACGCATAGTGTCATTGGAGCAATGAGTTAAAGTGGTCCTAATGGGCTTCCACATACACATCAAATCTAAAGTTGCAGCTCTCCCTCAGTGAGAACCTTAGAGGTAAAACACAAGAAAAGAGAATGGGAAGTGACAGGAAGTGGGGTTTGAGAGAAACCAGTGGCCAAAGAGGAAGAGAGTGACTTTAGGTGGAAACAGTGTTGGTGCTGAAGCAGCTGGAGAGGAAAAGGCCATGCAGAGACAAACGCAGAGGGAAACACAGTCAGTGAGTGTGGGTGGCTGGTGGATGCAGGGATGCTGTCTGAATCTGTGTGTGTATGTGACTGTGTGTGTGTGTGTATTTGTGTGTGTGGCAGTTTGGGCTGAGGAGGGGGTGGGGGTACCAGTGGATTCTGGTGCGTCATTAATCAGCAACACCTCCCCTGACACTGTCTAGACAGCCGTCTGAGAGCTGCCCTGCTCCACTGCGCTCTGCTCCCACCATCAGCTCTACACCTTTCTCCCCCCTCTGTCTTTCTATCTTTCCGTCTCCACTTTCTCTCTTCTGTTTTGTTTTTTTTCCTGTCTGGCCCTGTTCTCTTTCTCTCCATGGCTCTTTTTATTCCCTTCTCCTTTGATTTATCCTTATCTCAGCAGCCTTTCTTTTTAAATCCTTTCAGATTGACTCTTTCTGTGCTTCAGTCAGTCTCTCCATTTCAGCTGCCCAGATCCTCTTCCCCTCTCTCCCCCAGCTTCTGTTTCCAAGCCTGTTGTTCTCTTCACCCAGACCGTTTTGTCAGTGGGGGTTGATGATTAGAGACACAGTCCCTAATTGAAATAAGTTCCCTCTGATAATGAGTTGCTGCAGCAGCAGGGAGTGAGGCTGGATAGAAATGTTAGATATGAACACATGGATCATGATGTTCCAGTCTGAGGAGTTAATTGAAATGAAGAACAAAAGCTGGCAGATGAACTAATGTGTGATGGTTGTCCTGTTTGAGTGAGGGATCTCCTTCCTCTCCTGTAATCAAGCTAAAACATCTGTAACCACTAACTGGTAGTTCACTGGTCTTTGTGGAGCTACATCACAATGATCCACCATCGCTTGCATCAAAGCCATTGATTCTGCATCTGTATTTAAGCAGTTAACAAAAATAATAAGAAAAAAAATATCTTGAGAGGCTGAGCTATAAAATAGAACCATTATCTCAGGGAGCAATATATTTGGCAGTGTTTGTTGTTTTGTTGCTAAAAGTGTTTTAGGGCTTTATAGAAGTTCTATAACAAAGCACTAAATGATGCTTTTTGAATAAAACCATGTTGACACAGACCTAATGGATTTATTACCTTGGATATTATTCTCACGATGAGTAGAGTTCTCATTGTCTGGACTCTGTTTGCAATGAATAAAAAAAGTAAAAAGCATTTAACCTTTTTTAGTGAAGTAGTTGTGCTTTTTTATGTTTTTAATCACAGATCTTCAGTGCGACATACACTTACTTTATTACATACAGTGGACCATCGGAATTTGTGGGTTTTAGGGACCGCAGCCACCCGCAAATGGCTAAAATCCACAGATATTTGAGACCTCCTCTAAAATTGTTCAGAACTTCCTGTCTGAACAGTTTTAACTCCAAATTGACAAAAATGAGTATTGTACGCACAATGAAACCCCTGTTAATACAAGGATCTGTGAACTAACATCCACAGTCTTCTTTATTGCTGCTTAGGGATGTCAAGCAACGGTTGTCAAGAAAATGATTGGTGGTCCAAGATTGTCTGCTTCTGAAGCTGTATTTTCTATCACATATTTTAGATATGCTCTACCAAATAAATCAGTGAACTAACTGATTTTCTGCAAGTAATTTGATAATACGTTCCACAGAAAGGTTGAGAGGGACTCAACGCATGGGGTCAGCTGTATTGCTTTTTATCCTGCTGGATTGTAAAACCTGGGATTTGATTTATGACTGCAAATTTGGTTTACAGTCATAAAACAAGTGACATTTATAGAGTGTTGCGTATGCTGCCCTGGACGAAAGGATTCAGAAAGACAGAACATTTGCTCTGTTGTCAACCAACAATAGGAATAGCAGTCCAACATGAAGTTAAGACTTATAAAGTCAAGCTAGCATAACTGACTTACTTCCCTCTCCCTCACTATTTTTTTTATTAAAACTTTTCACTGACCTCTGAAATGTGATACTCTGATACTCTTGACAATTACTAACAAAGTACTCCATTCCTTTGTAAATTTGTGTGTGTGTGAGTGTATACATCTTTACTTTTTTTAAAATCTTTTTCTTTTAAATCAATGGTATTCATGGTCGACAAGCAGATCCTGCTGGAGGCCAGGAACTTTGGTGTGTGATGTCACGTTGAAATGTATCTAAACAAACAAAAATTCCTTTGGCCATTTATAGATTCTTGTTTTAGAAGTTCTGAATGAGTAGAACTCAGTCATTTGAGTTAATTTCTTTGTATGTTTTTGTTTGTTTTTATGTTATCGGTGTCCCTCGTCCTCTTAATGCTGGGTTTTCCCTGTGTGTTTCTCTCTGTTCCAGGTGTTATACGCTCCCCAGGCCAGGGATCGCTTCACCGCCCCCTCCTTCATGCAGCGCGACCGCTTCAGCCGCTTCCAGCCCACCTACCCCTACATGCAGCACCAGATTGACCTGCCGCCCACCATATCGTTGTCAGACGGCGAGGAGCCCCCACCGTACCAGGGGCCCTGTACGCTGCAGCTCCGCGACCCCGAGCAGCAGATGGAGCTGAACCGGGAGTCGGTGAGGGCGCCGCCCAACCGGACCATCTACGACAGTGACTTGATTGACATAGGGAACGGCGGCGGCCTGGTGGGGGCCGGGGGAGGCATGGGAGGAGGGGGCCCGAGACCGCCCAGCAGTAACTCTGGCATCAGTGTGGCCAACTCCTGCAGCCACGGGCGCATGGAGGGGCCCCCGCCAGCATACAGTGAGGTGATGGGCCATTTCCCAGGCTCCACGTTCTTTTTACACCAGCACAGCAATAACCAGAGAATAGGGAGACCAGGGGATCCGGGGGGACTGGGGAGCAGGACGATCCAGCAGCAGGGCCAATCAGAAAGCACAATAGTACCTGCCAAGGCCAAGGATGGCCAGCCAGAGGACCTGGTGTGAGGAAAGGGGGAGTGGGGCAGGCGGGGGCCAAGCACCCCAGACTCAGCACCGTCTCCTATGTTTACGGCTGACATGGAAGTATCAGCCTCTGTATCGCTCTGTCGTTCTCATGTCCTCTCTCCACACTCCCACGCACAAACAAATCTCGACCCGAGCTACAGAAAAACAAGGAAGGAGAAACCCAGAGTTGATTTCATTTCACTTTCTATCCAGCCGGCACCGCTGGGGAATTTTTATTTCCTCCTTCTCTTGGAGAGAGAGAGAAAAACTCTAGCTAGCACAGCCTTTGGGTTTTTTTCATTCGGTGAAAGCTCTACCGTGGGGATGGAGGAGAAAGTTCCTTTTTTCTTTTGTCTTTTTGATTTGCTTTTCGGACCGGGATCTGTGCACAACGCGAGAACTGAGAACCCAGGACATACGGAGAACACAACAAAAACAAAACTAAAGACTCACAAACCCAAATCTTAGTGCCAAGGTTCACGAGGAAGCAAAGCAAAGAGGGCAAATAACATCTTCTAACATTCACAACACAAAAAGAAAAGTTCCCTAAAAGTTGCACTATCTCTTTTGTCGTAAGAGAGGAGGGACATGATGTCATGTGATGCTGATGTTTGTGGTTTCATTTTATTTTTGTTGCAGGGTTACTCTTTGCTTTTTGTTGTTTTGTTTTTTTTAATCAAGGGTTTCTTTTCATGGATGGACTGAACGACTGACTGAAGTCTCGCTCCAAAGTTGTCAAAAAAAAAACGAAAAAAATTGAACAAAAACTAACAAGCATAAGCTCATCTCCATCCTTGTCTGAAAAGTGCAAGAAATCCTTGAACCCAGCCTAAAACATCTGTTCACACAACAGGCACACTGAAACTTAGTAAGAGAATAACCGTGTACTGCTTTACGTCTGCTTCCTAATCGGGGAGAGAAATCTGTCTCGTGACCAAGCAGTGATGCTTCTTAAAATCAGACATTGAACTGACTAACGACTTAAACCAAGCTTAAAGGGGCAGTATTATGTATAATCAACTCTTTTGAGCTCTACATCATGCTGTAACGTTATTCCCTCACCAAAATCAAGGCAACAGGTTGCCTTGATTCTTTCATGCATGTTTAAGAAATTATTTAATCTCCATGGCAACCATTAAGCTAGGCAAATAAGCTAGGTCCACCCTAGCTCTTGAAGGTAGAGCTAGGGTGGACCTAGCTCTACCTTCAAGGACAAAGCTCTGCTCAGTTTCAGAGGTTCCGCCTCACAGAGCAGCCAACTCCCCAACTCTGCTCCTTCAGACTAGCCAGCAGCAGTTAGCAACCATTTTGTAGAACTTCATATCTCCTGAGCTCATTATTGGTAAAACCTTTGTTAAAGGGTTAATAGATGAGCCATGTTGTGATGGCTTTCTGAAGGTGGAGTTTCAGAAAGGGCAGGAGTTTTTAAAGAGACTAAGGCCCAATTTCAAGGTGTTAAGTTAAAAAGTCTAATTTCTTTTAAGTCATATTTGATATGTATAGCAATTTCATGCTATAAAATGGCACTGTGTCCCTGAAAAACGCATAATACCGCCCCTTTAAAACTGTGTTCCGACTCCATGGGTAACATCGTGTTAGGTTTAATTTGGCATCTTGGTCAAAGATGTTCTTCTCTATAAACCTGTCCTGTTCTCTGAGCACCTGACCCTTTTCTTTGCCGACCCACACAGTGCATTCTGCCACACGGATCTCAGAACCCTTCCGCAGTTCTGCCAACCAATAGAAGGCTCAACGTTCTGTCTTCACATCAGCGACGACCTACACACACACACACACACACACACACACACACACACACACACACACACACACACACACACACACACACACACAACAAAAAGATCAAGTAAAGATCGCTTAAATAAGGATTCCACAAAAAAACTGACTGTGGTTGAAGTTAAAGGGCTATCAGAGGGTCCTTTTTGATAAACTAGAAAATCTAGCCTTTTTTTCACCCCATTGTTGCCTTCAATCTCTGCTGTTGCGCTTGCTCTATCTCACTTCACCACATTTCAGTGCATCTTCTTC
Organism: Micropoecilia bifurca; assembly: GCA_903067075.1. Lineage (NCBI taxonomy): Eukaryota > Metazoa > Chordata > Actinopteri > Cyprinodontiformes > Poeciliidae > Micropoecilia > Micropoecilia bifurca. The sequence continues at coordinate 22,282 of CAEGAF010139857.1, forward strand.
CCCCTCCACTCCCGCCCTGCAAAGATAAACTGCTCATCGCCCATCCTGCCATTTGTGTGCAAAGATGATGCAGAGTCAGCCAAGCCCTTTAAAGCTGAGACTGGAGTGGAGTCGCCGTTTGGCAGCATGCTGATGCAGTCTCCTCCTTGCAGTACGAGTGTGTCAGCGTGTTCGTTTCTCAGACCCTAGGCAACACTGAAAAGCACTTAAAGCTCCTGCATGGGTATTGTATGTGTGCATGTGCGTACAGCTGAGTGATTTCTGATCTGACTGCCTGGGAGTTTTTAACATTTAACTACATGTTTGTTTGTTTTCTCTTGTTTGAATTCTGTAAAGCATTTCTTAAAACCCAGGAATGATTGAGGGTTGGTAGCAAAAGAGACGCAACAGGTTCCAGCAACATTCACAAAGTTAGCTTCAGATTCAGTTTCACGCTCCGGCAAGGTGTCAACAAATGTCATGACAAATTTACTTTCTGACCATTCCAACCCACTCGGATCTGGTGGAAATAAATTCAGATTTGCAGCGATAGAGAAAACATGACTCACTGGATCAAATACCAGTTCTCAGATCACATCATATTTATCTAATTTGCTCAATCTAGTATCACACAAGCTGCGTTTCCATTTACCATAAAAATGCGCAAATTGAAATTATGTAAATAAATTTTCATAATGGAAACACTAATTCTGAAAAAACTCAGGTTTTTCAATAAAAAAGTTTTAGCGTTAGGATGAGGTGGTTTTTCAGCCGTATCAGAATATATGTATTTCGCAGAACTGTAATAGAAGCAGTTTTTTTTCACATCACACAAGTCACGTGATCAACAGCCTGATGTTACTACTGGTGGAAATGACAAATAAGATGACAAGAAGTGGTGGGAGGAGGATGGTTTCTTTTTGTTTTTTCGAGACAATGTGCAGCCGGTTCCACCAGAGCTCACAGCATCACACTGTTTATAAAGAGTTGTGCATCATTCCAGCGTGTTTAATCCAGAGCTCTTCTGTAAACACACCAACTACATAGTTGCATGTTCCAACACCTGAATAAGACACTGGCGTCTCATATGATTGGCTGATAGATTAGCGCTAGCGCCAAGGCTGAATTATGAACATATTTCAAGTTTATCAACCCTCGTTGCCATGACTTATCATGTGAATAAACTTCACATGTGGTTCTAATTTCTTATTTAATGGAAATGACAAAGTCAAAATTTAGTTTTTTTGATATCAGCGGAATAAAGACAAAGATTGGCTCATGTTTGTAATGGAAACGCAGCTATTAACCCTAACCCTGTTCTCTTTGTATGCATGTTTCTCTCTTAACAGTAGGGAACATTGTGGAACATCAGTATTATTCTATACATTTTTGATACATCCCTATGTAAAATGATGTATGCAGATTGGGCTATATGGTGTGCATTACAGTGTTTCTTCTTTTCTGGCAGATTAGGCTGCTTTTATCTTTGCATCGTATTTTATTGTTTTCCATTCCTACAAGGGGACTCTAAGTGATTTCATGCTGCTGGTAAACTTAAAGTTGTTTTCATTCAACCAAGAAGTTTGATCTCAATGGAAACCAGAATATTGAACTGTAGACCTTACAGTTCGCTTACGATTCAGAAGGCCTCAATATAGTTATCAACTTACTATGAAAGTAGCACGACACCCAACCATATAGCACTCTCCCCTTCACTAGTATCTAAGAGACCAAAAAACTGAGTTTAAATGGCTCAGACAAAAAGATTAAACAGAACACATCAAAACAATGTGTACACTGCTCTGAATGAATGAAATGTTAGTGGATCTCTGCACGTTTCTACCTACCAAACATTTGGCAAACTCAGCCGTTTTGAATCACTAGAAAAATCTCTGTTTGCATTACCGCAATCAAATCAAATCAAGTCAAATTTCTCTTCTGGTGTTATTGACCAGTTAATAGTATTACTTCCAGTTAGAAGAAACATTTTCATTAACTGAAAATATTATTTTAAGTGTAAATCTACCAAAATCTTAAATAATTTTGAACCTAGCTGCGTCTTGGGTGGCCCCTGTTGGTAAAGCACTTCAAAACGGTGTCACTGAAATATTCAATGCACCTGAAGGCCACAAATGATCACTTATTACCCTGATGACCGTGATAGTTATAATGCATTTACTTCACAGAGTATGATGAAGGTTTTCAAAATGTTTTTCAGTGGTTCTCTCTAGATCCACACTTTTGACTACAACTTCTTTTTTTTTTTTTTTCTTCTTTTTTTTTTACCAAAAAAAATTTTGTGCGTAACATTTGTTGGGCGGGTCGGAGAATATGACATATAAAGAAGCCTCTTTATATGTCTTCCTCTTTATATGAATTTTGACACTGTTTAACCCCCAACATTGATTTGCGTTGGGTAGAGATGGAACAGACACATTTTCAGGTGCAGTAACACCTTAACTTCCCTGGAGTTCAGCCACGGGCTGCTGCTGCCTCTTTACAGTTTAGTGCGACTTGAGCAGTACACATGCAGTGAGAGTGAATTATAAATATCAAACTAAAACAGAAAATGTGCCTGGAAATCCACTTGTTCCTGCACATTGTGTTTTTTAACCCTCCCATGGTCTTAGCACGATGCTCAGGAGGAGCGTGGCAGATGACACAGTCGGACAGCAGAGAAGCTGTCAGACTGTCGGTTCCCAAAACCACACACAGAAAGAAAACTTGTAAAAGTGCGAATGGGTTCAAATGGTCCCGTCTCTTAAGACTGTGGGAGGGTTAAGCTAAAGCTAGATTTTCAGTTCTAACATCACAAAGAGGGACGTTTGGCTCAGTTTGGACTAAAGCGCCTGTATCCCTTCTACTTCAGTGAGTTTGAATGTATGTATGCAGATATCCAGCTTGTGTCTTTCTGCTTGTGTGTGTGTGCGTGTGTGTGTGTGTGCTACTACATCGCTGCTGCTATTGCTGTTGCTGCTACCACTGTCTTTGCTACTGCTGCTTCTCACACCCCTTCCTCAGCCAGCCTTCCCCTGTCTTGTCCATCCTGTCCTCCTCCACTCATCCTAAGCTTAGGAGAGAAAGCTGCAGTGAACCCCACAGGTACCTGGGACTCCTGGTAATTTTGGTCTTTAGCTGCAGGGAGCTGCTTCACACTCAAATCTCTTCTATGGTTTTCTTCTTTTCTTCCCCTTCCCCCCCTCCGTTTTTTTCTTTTTTTTTAGCTTGTTTGTACTGCGCAGTCATAAGCTTGTAAATGGAGGATAAATAAGATACATTTTATGTTTTCTACAAGGAGGTTTGCATGTTACTAATATATGAGTAAATACGGTGCCTAATGTTCATGTTTGAGCAGACCACGCCTCAGTCACACTGCTTCTCGGAATCCAGGCAGGCGCCGTCTCCGGTCTGGCGGAGTACAGCTGAGGTGTTCAAGGTCCTTCCAGAGTAATCTATTTCTGGGCAATCAAAAGCTTTCTGAACTGAATCTGATCTCAAATTTCATCTCAAAAAGTCCAGATATCAATCGAGCTCTTGCCCCCTTTACCCCCCCATTCCCACCTGAAAGCACCCAAAAGTATTCTGAGCAGCACTGTAACGGGACTGTGGAGCAGACATAGGAACCCACTTGCACTCAAAAAGCTCCCACCTTCGTTGTGCCTCACTTCCAACGGTGCTTTTTTCAGTAGTCTGTCTTTCTTTATGTTTGTTTGTAAGGTGCTGTATATAACTTGAATATATTATGCACATATCCTACCCAATGGGTAGAAACCACAAAAAGATGTTGTGAATAATGTAATATACTGTATAGACAATATAAAAATTTTAAGAGGGCAACATCCAATTTGTAAATGCCTACAGTTAAAAATGTGCTTTGTCTTTTTTTCATAAGAAAACATGTTTTTCAAAGTATGCTCAGAATATATGGTTGCAACACAAATTTATAACTTGTAATATTTTCTTATTAATAGTCTGTTATGATATGGCTGAGCTGAGTTCAGTAGCTGGTTGATGGGTTTCCTCTGTCGCAGCGCCAGCCGTCACTCAGAACCAGGACACCAGGTGTCGGGTTCATCCCGACCGACGAACGGATGGAATGTTCTATCAAAATGATCTTTTAGTATCACAGATGACTATTGGACATTAAAAATATGTACAAATGTTTGAACTAAATCCAGACTTACTTCCAGCAGCTCAGCTCAGAAAACGTGAACAAATGCAACCATTGCATTTTAGAGCATTTATTCAGTGGGAAAATTCAAGTAAAGCAATACTTAATTTTAAGTGTACACCGTTTTAAAAATTGATTAGTGTCGAAGAATTTAGAATTAGTAATCCTTATGGAGTAACACAATATTATTATTGTGTTACTCTGAGGAAGAAATTAGAAGTAATGGATCCTGTTGCTGTAGCTGTATGGCTGGAGGAACCATATGGGATAAAAAGGTTGGATTTAGGAAAAGACTTTGTTAGGTTTGGCAGAGGATCTGTGATGCTGTGGGCTTGTTTTTCTTCCTGAGAAACCTCATTAGCCTACAAAAATACATTTTTTAATATACAAGAAAATCCTTTTTCTGATTAAAAATCTGTTGAACTGTTATCTAAAAATGGGTCCTTAGTCCTAGAAGGGATTTAAGACGTTTTTAAAAAAGACCATGGAATTTAAGAACTATGTCTCCAAAGAAATTTACAAATGTTGTCCAGAGAACTGGCGAAAAATTTGCACTGGCCCGTGATGGACACCAAAAAGCTTCCTTGCTAGCTTTTTGGCTAGCAAGGAAGCTAGCCAAAAAGCTTCCTTGAATATATTCATAGCTAGCAATCAATATTGCTAGCTATATTGCTTGAACGCAATCAAGATGTCGGTGTGTGACTCAAGAAAAAATATACATATATAATACATAGAACTTACAATTAAATAGTCCTGCCAAGATCAAATTTAAGACCTGTGATTAACATATTTAAGGCCAACTTACTTTTTTAAACTAATTTAAGGTATTTTAAGGCCTTCATTTTTAGACACACAAATTTAAGGCTTTTTAAGGATGCACTAGCACTCTGTTGTTAGAGTGGTGGAAAAACACAGGTGTATTTACAGTAGGACCCCCAGTAGACTGAGTTCAGTAGCTAGTTGGGTTGGTGGGCAGTAGAGGTTCTGTAAAAACAAATAAAAAATATGAAATTCCCCACTGAATAAATGTTCTCAAGTTCATAATTTTCAGTGCTGCAGCTAAACTGGATGTATTTGAAGTATTGATCTTTTTTTTTGGACATCCTTGCCAGGCGTGCCAACGAATGAGCCAGGCTCATCAGCCTCTGTGACGGCAGCAGTTTGGAACATTGCAGTATGACTGGAGCTTTACTTCCTGTCAGCGGGAGACTCGTCGTCAGGACGACATCAAGGCGAAGCGCCAGAGGAAGTTAGCTTCACGAGGTTGTACCAGCAGCAGGAAACAAGCTCCGGGTTAAAAACTATCAGTTACTTTTACTCTATTATTTAGTCGCTTATTTTCTACATAACAGCGGTATATGTGGCACAATGTATAACGGGCGTCATGTTTAACCTGCAGCCATTTACTTCTAATATGTACTAAAAAGAACACTGTACAATAACTGCAGAGCATGTTCATTCTTATCTATAGACGATGTACATAGCTACGCGCCATCTTTTTTCTTCTTTTTCTTCACAGCACCAAATAAGTGGCACTTGTGTTGTTTTGATTTGGGGATGAAGTTGCCTCTGCTCTCCTCCTGTTTGGATGTTTTGTTTCCTGGAAGAGAAAAGACTGACACTCCCTCTTCCCTCCTCTCAGCAGTCTGAACTCCAGTGCTGACAAGCAGCAGCTGTCTATCGTTCCACCTCCGGTAACAACGTCTCAACAGTTTGTCCTGACATTTACCATAGGACTGCTTCCATTATGGGTTTTGTAACATCAGTTTGCTTTATTTACAAAAATGAATCCTTCTTGTACCCCTCCAAACCCCTCTGTGCTGAAATATATATATATGTATATATACATATATATACATATATATATATAACACAGAGGTAAAATTGTGTATTTTTGCCTCTTTTTATTTAAGCAATTGTGATGTAATAGGTTTTAGGCCTAAGGTCTGTTATTGCAATACTTTTACAGAAAAGCAGAAAAAAAAGTCAAAAAATGTCGCTCTAAGTGCTGTTGTAGTCAAAGATTTTATGCTTGTACTTATGCTGTAGTCAGACTGCAGCGTAACAAATAAAACTTTAAAAGTGATCCTCCTGCTGGGCCTCCTGTCTGTTCACAGAAACATGGCTGCTCTTCCTGCTCTGCTCCCAGCTTGTGACCTGTTGAAAAATTAATAAAGCATTAGCTTTAGTCAGCTTATGGGCCTGGCCTTCCTGACGGCTTTCAATGATGAGATTCAAAATTTAGTCTCCAATGTAGATGTCGTGTTTGGGTTTTGGCCTCACAGGAAAGTCCTGAAGTGAACTTTATTATTCCCAAAAGGCAGTTTGTTGTGCAGACAGCACTGAAGACATGTTGGCAAAAAACCAGGTAAGCTAAATTTGTCATTTGATGAGTTCTGGGTAGAATACATTTACAGACAAAAAGGTTGGTTTTTTTATGCACAATGTATATATTTTTTGAACAGTTTTGGCTTAAAAACTGCTCAGCAAATTACATTTTTTTGAGTCTAACTTGATTAATTAATTACTAAATCAGCTGACATGGGCATTTATCACATTAAAGCAACAGTTTCAGACATTTATTTGAAATTTATAATGTTAATGGTGTTTCTAACGAACAATTATGAAAAGAAAAATGTTTTTAATTCATTATAATTCATTTTAATTAGCTTATTAAAATAAAATATATATTTTTATAAATGTTTTTCTTCATAATTTTGAATTGTCATAACATAAATTCCAGTTAATGTTTAAAACTGTCTGTATTGTCAGAATTTGAAAATTTGATTAAATACAGCTGTGTGTATTTTAGTGATAATAATCACACTTTGATGTTGCTGGTTTATTACAAATGGAAATGTTTTGTATATCAGTGTATGTATCCAGTTACCTAAAAAAGAGGCAAGAAACGGTTTTTATCATCACTGTCATTGTTATCGAAGTATCGCCACAAAATATCGTGATAAATATTGTCCATATCGCCCAAGCGATGATTGTCTTAACAGTCGATTCATCTGACCCAACTCTTCAGCCATTCGTTTCAGAGCGTTTCTTTTCTAAATCTGCTGATTCTTCTGCTTCTTGCACAGTGCTGAGAAGGGAAGCATCACTTCTCGTTTTTCTCTCTGTTTTGTTTTCTAGAGAGTCATCAGCAGGAATCTCTCTGAGCAGGCAGGAAATGACTCACTCAGCCATGTAAAGTATGGTTATGCATAAAACATGCGTTTCTGTATATTTAAGCCAGAATGCTTTATTTATAGACAGGCTCCATCTGGCGACTTGTAACATCCTCAGGAGTGAAACAAACCTCGTGTTCAAAGCCCTTCAACTCACAACGTCTTGTCCTCTGCGTGAACCTGGAGCTGCAAAATGCTGCTGGGATCAAGATCCCCTTTTAACTCATTTTCGTCAGACTACACACATACACACACACACACACACACACACACACACACATACACCTCTCAGACAGATGTGCGGCATGCAGAGAAATCCCGCATACATGAGCCTTTCAGCCGAGTAGGCAGTCTCCAAGTCGGAGCGTCTTCCAGGCCTTAAGCAACACACAAGAAACAGGAAGTGGAGGAGGAAACTGTTTTGTAAGTTTTAAGCCGTCATATTTCATCATCAATCTGTGGTGAATTGTTTGGCTTCCAAGATCATTTCTGGCCTCATTTTCCTCTAACCTTGCATTGTCAGGACCTGAAAGTTATATAATGAGGTCTTCAGCAGGACTCTGGACAACCTGAGGTAATTCAGCCTTTTGATTGAGCTACGTTGGACAAGGGACGCATCTGAAGGTTGTAGGACTCCGGCCCTCGCGGCCTGGAGTTGAGGACCCCTGGCCCTTAGCAGCTTATCCTCACAGGGCCCAAAGGTGTCTAATTCTGAGCTCATATGTTACAAGCGTCTCTTCTAACCAATGAAAGATTATAAGCAAAACATATAAATAAAAAATTTTGCAGAAAACAGTCTACTCAGAAATCTAAGCACATTCCAGCTACAGGTCATCAGTCCATGACAGGGCAACACAGACATGCAACCATGCAAACACACACACACACACACACACACACACACACCTGAGGGCAACTTGGAGTAACCAGTTAACCAAACTGGTGAGTGGGGAAGGGTTGCCTCAGCAGAAGCTTGAAAACCTGGAGTCTGCAGCTCCAAGGAGGAGCTTCGTCCTTGAAGGCGGGGCTAGGTCCAACCAGGCATTTTGCACAGCTGAGCGGTTGTCATGGAGAATAAATGACTTCACAAACATGACTGAAAGAATCAAGGCAACACTTCAGATATGTTGATGATGAGGGAATAACATGATGACATCATATAAAGCCAAAAAAAAGTGTTTTTTATATAATACTGACTCTTTGAAACTTTTACGAGAAAAATTTCATTGCATTGGTGTGGCTAAAGCCCAGGGGGATTGTGTTATACACAAGAGGAGTAAATTTGTTGATAAACCAGTTATTCAACCTCGTTTCCATCTATCATTCCATAGAAGTGGGCTTGATGTGACCTTTTCCTCAGACATCCACATTAGAAGGTTTTAGCAACGTTTGCCGTACAACTTTTCAGGGGACAGAAAATGTTGAAGATCTAACATGTTGGAAAAAAAGATTTATTTAAGTGTTTCTGGGTCGGGACATGAGTCTAAAACCACTTTCACAAATGTTAAACTATTAAATATTTTTTCCAAAGTTCAGGAAAATTAAATGGCTTTATAATATCTGATGACACTTTAGATCTCCAGGCCTAGGGTGCATTTCTAAAGCACAACCTGACATTGAGAGTGTTAAAAATTAAAGCAAGGTGAAAAGAGCCTGAACATAGAGCGGTGAAAAGTATGGAAAATATGTCCCTGTAGAAAAGACCAGGCCAAAGTCATAGAGATGGGGAGTGAAAAACATGTTACTGCCCAGGTCTGGTCCGGAAGGTTAAACAGATTCTTTGACATTATGGACAGAATTTCTACAGATCGTCATATCAGAAATGGATATTAGAAAACCCATATTAATTTCTGATATGAGTTTGGTCAAAATAAAATAAAATCCTCCAAGTTAAGAGACTTTTCTGAAGCATTGTCACATCAGCAGTTTGAAGGTGACCAACCCATCATTCTTTGAAGAACGACCATCTAAAACAACACAGTACATGTTAGTCCTGATGATTTTTTAAAAGATGATTCCTTAATGACAAAGAGACTGAGCAAAAAATGGCATCTGTTGTTAGAGTTTCAAGGTCCAAACCACCTCTGACCAAGAAGGATATTTTTCCACCAAAACTATCTTAATGATTCCCAAGATCTTTGGGAAATATTGTGTGGCCTGAGCAGACAGAAGAACTTCCATTACATCTGGAATAAAACAAACAGAGACATGCCACCAAGAATCAAACAGTGCTGGTCTCAATGCTTCGTCAGGACTGAGGACACAACTAATGGAGGCATGAAAAAAAAGAGTGTTTAATTCACCTCTGAGCGACTCACAAAAATCAAACAAAGGTATTAGAGCTGCTGAGTCAGCTTCTCAGCATCTCAGTTGTTCTTAGTACAACTGAGATGCTAGGTTATTCAAACCAGACAAACAAAATGTGACATTTGTTCCTTAAACAGGCTCAAGAAAGAAGAGTGGGCTAAAATTCAACCACAGTAAGATTAAAAGCGATCTATGACAATTATTGCCTCCAAGCGTGGCACTTCCTATTTTAACAGTCAGCTTATAATAATGTTTAACAAACTGGATTCTAAATTGACTCATTTTCTGTCTTCTGCTAACAAAATTTGCTTAAAGGTCTGAAATGTCGAAGCAAAAAGAGAAATTCTTTAGGATATTTTCTCCCACTGCTGCACAGTGTGAGTCCTGCTGTGTGACGATTCACATGCTCACTGACCATCCAGGCCACACAATGTAGAGACCATGAGTGCACTGTACGGAAAACCATAGATGCCACAAATTGGTCCTTTCAATACGTCTATTTTAAAAGTCAAGCAAAAAACACAGGTTTACTGTTAAATTTTTTTGCATGACGTTTTAACCAGACATCCGTCTAATAAATAAATAAATAAAAATATTAGTGGCCCTTATGACATTCCACAGGACTGCAACTCATTATGTTTAGTGCCTGCGTAAGAAGTGATATTCATGGTCAATTAAAATAGTGTTCCTCTTGACTTTTGGAGTAAATTTGATTCCACAAAAATGTCATGATTTGCCAAATCTGGGAATCAAACCCAGAACCTTCTTACTGCAAGGCAACAGCTCTACCAACTGGTCCACTGTGCAACAGATTATCTTAAAATTATGTTTTTTAAAAGGAAGGGAAGCTGCTGGATTATTTCATGTTATTCTTTGAATCATGTTGCTATTTTGAATATTTTAGAACTTTCCCTACTTTCATTTCTTATTTCAAATGGTTTTTTTAGTAGAAACAAATGTGACCTCTAATGTAGCTGTTTAATAATGCATCAGGAGAGTGAAAACTTTCTGTACACAGAGGACAAAAACCTGGAAAAATGACTTGAACTGAGTCGTTGTTTTCTTTATTTCCCTCCTGACCTGTTTGTCACCTCAGGTTCATTCTGGCACCCTGCGACTTGAGTGATGTTTAGCCACAGATTCACACCTGAGGAACACAGATTGGCTTTAGCCGATAAACATCTCAGAAGTCAAAGTGGTGCTGTGTCCTCTGTGCCACGCTCCCTGTGGGAGAACGCAGGTGTTAGTGTGAGGGGCTGTGGGCTGCATAAACAGCTGTTCATTACCTCAGACAGCAGAGGTCATTGTCGCTCCTCCATGCACCTTTTTATTCAGAGCCATGGCGACAGGCTGGAGCAGATTACCTATGGAATGATGGGATGTTTGCATCTGCTTAGCATTTCTGAAGGATGTTCTCAAGAACTTTAAGCGGAAACTTTCTGATACGCATCATACAATCTGCTGCTTTGACTACAGTACAAAAATATTTGTTGGATGAGTGAGGGGGCGGGGGGGGGGGGGTACTATGAGTCTTACTATTGCAAAGATAAAAAAAAAACATAAAACAAAATATCTGCAACTCCTTCATGCTTGATGATGATGACTGTAAACATTTTGGATTAATTTCCAAACAGTATAAATAAGGAATGAAATCGAATATGTCAAATTATGTTCAGGTATTTCCACTTGGATCTGAAACAATTAGAAAAATATATTTTTAATGGAATATGGTGTTCTTATTTAACAAAAATTTCAGAACACAGACTTAAAATAGAATGTATTGAATTATACTCCGTGTCTATTTGCAAATCCTTCACCACTGGCTCAGCCGTCTTTTCTGCTGCTTTTTCAGACTTTCTCCTCGGCCTGTCAGTTGTTTTGTGAGGTCAGATCCTCCAGGTTTCCTCTGCAGTGGATAAACTGCGACTTGATCGGATCAGAACCTTCCACTTCCTGATAAACCTGTGATTCAAGTGGAAATAAAAGCTCCAAGGTTTATCTCCTGTCTTGTATTTAGTTTGGTCTAAACCTTTTAGCAGCAAAAACAAACTTGATTCCCTCCAATATTCTAGAAGGAAAGTCCAACCTGGAATGGCCCTTCACTGTCACACACCAAGCAATTTTCTTTCATCAAAACAGGTCATAGTGAGAAATATTCTGTCCTTGCTGCTTCTACTTGCACTTTCTGGTGTTTTTGCCATTTCTTCAAAAACATTTGGCTCGTCATGCTGTGACCGTTTCCCAAAAATGACACACAAATGTGATGATTTTCATATCACTTTTATTCAGCGTGATTTTGACCAAACAGAGTGAATTTCTGGTGAGGACATTAGTTTGTTTACTAAATGAAACAAGTCATTTCAGTCACATTGTGAAACTGTAATATCCAAGTTCTACACAGCTGTCCGTTTACAGTCCCTGTCAGAAACTCCTGCTCCACGACCCAAACACCAACAAGGCCAAAGTACTCAGGTGTCATGAGAAATATGAACAGTCTTTAATAACAAAGGCTCATTTTAGTTAATCATGATAAATTCAATTTGCAATAAAACTTATAGAGAAGTAATATTTTTGGAGAAACAGGATCTGCAAATGATTGTGAAACTTGTTTTATGTCTCAAATTTAAAGATTTGCATTTTTATAAGAAGTTCATATAAGTAGTTTTTGGTTGAATGGGAAAGTTTACATTTTTTATGTCTACAATTTATTGTCCCCATTCTCAGCAACAAAAACAAAATATAGATCACTCTGTCAATGTTACCAAAGTTTAATGAACAAGTTATTTTTTCCCATATTAGCTGGGAAACTAATATCAGAGATATTAGTTTCCCAGCTAATATCAGAGATATTAGTTTCCCAGCAGCCATGTTGGTAGGACTGTTGTCTTGCAGGCAGAAGGTCCTGGGTTTGAATGGTTGCTTTGTACTGTCTGTCTCTGTGTTGTCCTGGCAACCTGTCCAGGGCATATCTGGCCTCCTGGCCCAGATAGATGGAGGGAAGCTTTTTGAAGCTCTTTTCTGATTCACTGTCACTAGATTGAAATGTTAAAGGTTTGTGTTGACAGAAAACTTCCAACAATTATTATAGTTTCCTGTCGCAATTACCTCTACAAGCTTAAACATTCAGGTCCGACTCGTTCTCCATCTGATCAGAACCGTGTTCCTCCTGGAGTTCTGACCAGGACTGTACCTGGTGCTTACCTCATGTAAACTGTACCAAGCCATCCTGCACTTTAGTCCCATTTCAACTCGGCTCTCATAGTTCAGAAACCACAACCAATGTGATATATTATTTGACTATCAAGAGAAAAACTCATTAAAAAAACATTATTTCTGGTTAATTCCATTTAAAGACACAAGGTGAAATCTCTTTCTCTCTCTTTTAACAAACTATGAGACGGTTAACAAAGAGCTTCAAGTTTTATTTTCTGTTCAGTCAGAAGGATTAGCCCAGCTCCGTGTCTCTGGCCGTCTTCACCTGCCTCTGAGTGTTCAAGTAAAACTGGCAGCCAGGAGACGCTCAGCCCAGATCCAGTCTGTGGAAATCCGCCTGAGACGGCAGAGCAAGGACGCAGCGCTGCCAGCAGGCGACTAAGCCGCTGGCTGCTCTACAGTTGCAGTGCATTGTGGGAGGGTTCAGACAATTAGGGACCGATTTGACACATAAATAGACACCAAAGTGATAACTGACGGGTGTCAAGACAGGGATAGTGCAACGTCTCACACCTCCAGACAGTCAAAGAAATGAAGTGTTACTCGCCCCCACTCTGTCAACTCCACAAAACGAGATCCTAACGGGATCGCTAAGCAGCGGGCGCCTCGTGTACGTGTCAGACGCTAGTCGTTCTTCTTTCGAAAAAACGATTTCCCCTCTGAAACTCTGTCTTTGGTTTCCTGCAGCTTCTCAGACAGCTTGTCTTTAGTCTCTTCCATTTTCTCAGAGATGAGTCCTTTTGTTTCCTCCATCTTTTCTGTGAATCTCTCCTTCGTCGCCTCCATCTTGTCCTGGAGGTAGTCCGAGACTGGCGGCGGTGTGGAGAGGTAGCCATGTTTGCGGAGGTACTGAATGGACAGCGAGGTTCCGCCTAGTGTCACTGCGTATCTAGCTGGGGTTGCAATCTGTAGAGGAAACAAAGGACAACACCTTTACCTGATCCCATCTGAGAGCCAAACTTGGATCATTCTCAGATCCGTCTGTTCCCCAAACCGCAGTATTGACGCTACCTTGAACATGGCGTAGGCGGTCAGTGCATAGCCACTAGACGAATCTCTCAAAAGGCCAACTATAGATTCTGGGAAGCCAATCATCTCTAGGAACGGCACTACATTCACACCTCTGTGGGGTTCAAGCAACAGAAAACTTTTAGAAGATGTTAAAAACATTATGCTTCCTGTACAGTCAGAGAACTTCAAAACGTTCTTCTCAAAGTCATCATTAAGTTTCAACCAGCGGCTGATTTCCAGGTTAAAAGTCTTAAATGTTACTCACTTCATAGCAGCGTAATAAAAGGTTCCAAACCAGATGGAGGACGTTGCCAGGTGAACCGGGATCGTCACCTTGCCGTACTGTTTAAACGTCTTCTTAAACCTTTGGACCAGGCCGATGGACTTGTCTTGCAGTGGGTCAACATCCGCCTTCTCCGGCTGCCCTTTGGGGCCGTCCTGTGAAGGCGGAGCAGACGCAGGTGGTGCTGTTTGTTCCTGTGGGGTTTGGTGCTTTGGCTGATGTGCTGCTCTGCTGGAGGCGGACGCTGAGACCCATCTCTGGGCAGCGGGCTGCAGCGGCGACAGACGCCTAAACACGCACAACCTGGACGCTGCCGCTGCCGCCGCCGGATGCTCGAGGGCGGCTGCACCCCCCGCCAGCGAGCGCCACGCCACCACCTGCCACGGGGTCCCATGGGTAAGGATGTGCTGCATCATCATCCTCCTCCGCCTCCACTCCTAGTCCTTCACCGTCCTGATGGTCAACCACAGTCTGTGGGGAAACAAGTAAAACATGACATGAAAGCTAAAACTTTCATGTCTTCCCTTCACTAACCACAACCAGGCCTGATCTGGGTGTAGTTAGTGAAGGATCTCTTTAAGAAATCACTTAAAGAGAACCTTCCTGACAACATGAAGTAGACCAAAAATGATTCAAAAAGCAGCACCTTAGTCTAAAAAACTATATAAAAAAAGAAACATCCTCCAGTGTGATGTTAAGGACTTGCTGGTTAATGTTAGTGCTAACAACAGCTAGCAGTCATTGCTTTCTAGAAAGCAGCATGTAGAGAAATTCCTGGCCTTAACAATACTATGCACTCTGGACTGCTATTACGTTGCCATGGCCACACTGAGCTAATCTCTGAGACGGAGCTGCAGGAAAACTCCAGATTTGACAACAGTTTATAGATCTTAAGTGACCTTTGACTCTCTTGTTAAAACATAACATCAGTATATTAATGCTAAATGAGGAAACACATGACCCATTTAATCATTCTTAAGCCACTACCTTATTTTGGGGCTACAGATAAGAGTTAGTTAGTTAGTTAACCTTATTTTGGGACTACAGATAAGAGTTAGTTAGTTAGTTAACCTTATTTTGGGACTACAGATAAGAGTTAGTTAGTTAGTTAACCTTATTTTGGGACTACAGATAAGAGTTAGTTAGTTA